>SNQJ01S0005010.1:51431-138299 GCA_010110895.2 Picea sitchensis
CCTCGTTTTCTTTCATTATTATCTGTCGAAATATGAGATTCTTTCTTGATTAAAGCCTCATATTTTTCTGTAATACTTATATGTTATTTTATAATTTTCAAATTGTTACAAATCCAGGTAACGACCTCGAATGTATTTATGTTGGTCTTATAAATTTCAAAATTGTTTTTCCTATTCTCATCTTTGGAAAGTTTGAAGTAAAGTTTGATTAAAATTCTTTCACAAATAAATAAAATTTTATCCTCCATGATTGTTCCAAGTAGTAGACAACCCAACATTGAACCTGACTTTCAAGATCAAACTAGTATTGCCTTGAATCTATTTAATACCATCTTACAAACAACAACTAACCGGGTTGAATTAGAACGTTCATGGGTTGCTATTGAGAGAGATATTAGCATCCAAGAACAACAGGAAACAAGACAAAGACAGTTTATAAACTAATTCTGCTTCACCCTTCCTTTTAAATTCTTATTCTCAAAATATTCCTTTAAACATTTACGGATGCCTTGACGGTATACTTTATAGCCTTAAAGTATAAACTCAGGAACAACAGTCTCCATGGAAATCAAATAGTAGTGCACAACTACTACAATGCTATGTAGTATAACAAGATTGTGCTGATCCATAGTAGTACACAACTACTATCCAGTGGTACATAACCACTCCAAGTGGCACACAACTACTGCTATGATGTCATGACTACATAACAATCAACTAGTAGCACAAATCTACTACCATGCTATTCAATAGTCTCTCGTGACTATGAAACAATCAACTAGTAGCACTAAGATACTACCATCCCATCAACCATAGTCATGATATGCAATCCACTATTAGTAGTAATACTACTACCATGCAGTCCAATAATCTCCATAACTACGCAAAAATCAACTAGTAGCACTAAGCTAGTACCATGCCATCAACCATAGTTAGGATCTATGTGACTATGCAACAATCATCTAGTAACACACAACTACAACTATGCCATCAACCATAGTCACACTCTATGATTATGCAACAATCAACTAGTAGCACACAACTACTACCATGCCATAATCATATCACGTAATCAACTAATAGCTACACAAGCCATCACCATGAAATCCAATAGTCTCTATGATTATGCAACAATCAACCAGTAGCATACAACTACTATAATGCTATCAACCATAGTCATGGCCTCTATAACTATGCAACAATTAGCTAGTAGCACACAACTACTACAATTCCATCAACCATAGTCATAGTCAATGTCTTTATAACTATGCAACAATCGGCTAGTAGCACACAACTACCACAATACCATCAACAATAGTTATAGTCTCATACAATAACACGAAGCTACTCCCTTAGTCCTCGCGACTATGCATGTGATTTTTCTTCTCTCATTAGGTCGGACAATGCATTACCCCCTCAGTCGCCTCACATGATTGATCTAGGGAACCCTTGGCCAGAGGGGTTAGGCGGTATGAGAAGAAACAACACACCTCCTTCTCAACAAGGGTGGACATTCTACATCACACCAAGCTTGTCTCTAAAGTACTCATACTTCACTCTAGACAGAACTTGGTGAGAATGTCTGCTATCTGCTCATTCGTGGATATGTACTGGAGCTCTATAGCTCCTCTTTGCACCATGTCTCAGATGTAATGATATTTGATCTATATGTGCTTATACTTGTCATGAAAGACATGTTTCTCTGTAAGCTTCACACAATTTTGATTGTCACAATGTATCAAAGTTGGCTCCAATTCTAGATCAAATATCCTTACACGCAACTTCTAAAGCCACACTTCTTCACGACTTGCCACACTGGCTACAATATACTCTGCCTCTACTGTACTGAGTGCCACTAGTGTCTACTTCTTGCTCAACCAAGAGATCATACATGATCCCAGGCTGAAGCAACATCTGAAAGTACTCTTCCGATCCACTACACTCCCTGCCCAGTCAGAGTCTATATATCGTTGTAGCTTCACATCTCCATCCAAGACATATATCAATCCATATCCAATCGTACCACATATATACCTTAACATATGTTTTGCTGCCATCCAATGTACATGTCTAGGTTCAACCATGTACTAACTCAAGGCATTCACTGCAAATCATATGTTTGGCATGGTGTTAACCAGGTACATCAAAGATCCAATCAGTTGTATGTACATCGTGGTATCACCAAATCTGAAGATGAATCATTCAAGAGCTTCAAATTTTTCGTCATAGGTGTGGCCATGGAATTGCAATCCATTATCCCGAATCTATACAAGATCTCAACAATATATTTTCCTTGGCTAAGGAAAATCTCATCTGATCTCTGCCACACCTCTAATCCCTAGAAGTAATGCATCGAACCTAGATCCTTCATTTCAAACTCTGAAGCAAGATCCCTCTTGCACCCAACTATGAGCTTCTCATCTCCTATCAGAAATGGGTCATCTAATATCAAGGGGCAACCATCCCCAAGCTCATAAAAAATAATTGTCTGGCATATCCTGCCCTAGGTGCCTGCTTGAGGCTTGTACAAAGCCTTCTTCAATCTACATACATGAGACTCCTTCTCATGTATCTTGTGGCTGCTCTATGTACACTTCTTTTGGATGTTGTAGCAAGTTTCTCGTCATAATCTTCTCCCTCTTGCTGGGAGAATATTCTAGCCACAAATTAAGCTTTGTACATCTCTATACTGCCATATTTAGCATGCCTAATCTTGTAGATCAACTTGGAAGTCACCATTGACTTCCCTTCTGGTCTCAGAACCAAGGAAAAGATCTGTATCCCAATCGTTCTGACTGGATTCCTTCTCTGTCATTGTAGAAAAGTCTACTGAACCAAGGGAATCCTCCCATGAGATCTCACATCTCCTAGAAGTATCTCAAGCTACGATCTAGCCTCGTCAACCCATGGCATCTGTTTGTTAGTCCTACAAGACATCTCTCTCTTCCATATGAATATGAGGAGGAATACTTTGTGAATGAAAGTCTTGAAGCCACTAAATCTATATGAGATCAGGCTCACTCTGAGTCTACATGCTCCCTCCAAAACTTGACTCCCTTTGAGTCTATATAATCTCTAGAGGTATCTGATCCATCTGCATGTGTTGACCTCCTTTGAAGTCCGATCTCCTATGAACTGTCTTGAGGAGGCTACTCCTCCCTATTGGATCCTGATTGCTAAATCCATCTGAACGCTAGCTCCTTCTGAGCTGGTAGTTGGTGGGGCTGCCTACCTCACCACTGGTGGAGCCATATGCTCCTCTTGATATGGCTCATCAATGCCACATATCTGTATTCTCCTTTGCATCCAACAAAGTATCACAAGACCATGCTAGTCTCTTCCTAGTCACTGTAACGATCCTATGTAGGCCCTTCTGTCTCTACTGACTTTTCTTGATGATCTGAAGAGTGATCAACTAAACTATATGGATCTATATAGTCATCTTCAGAGCCTTCTACTCCTTATAATTTCTCTTCATATGAGATACTATGTATCCGTAAAAGTACCCTTCTTTCTAGAAGGTTCTAACTTCATCCTCCTTCCTTCGTTACATGGATGTGTATGGTCATGTACACAAATTTATGTCTGGATAGTCTGCTCCATGTCTCAGCTATCGACCATCTAATATGTTTCCCCCTACAACAATGATTATGGATCCCTCTTAAAGCTATCACTTGTGACCTGCCTGGAACAAGAGACAAGAACAACAACATCTCCATGGAATTTACAAGATAACCTCCTTGGAACAAGGTTAGTAACCAAGATAATCTCCTAGAGGAGATCATTTTCATCTTGCAAACAAGTACATTATTAATACTAAACCATGAACATTTACTGATATGCAAATCATACCAATAATATTCAAGTGTTACTAAACATTTGATAGCAGTAGCAATAATAGAACTCTAAAGACTACTATTCTGGTTACAATACTTATTTAAGATATAGCAATATAAAATATCAAACCTAATATGAAAACCCAGAGTTTAGTTGTTGTTGTCCCACTTGAGTTGTCTTCTATAGTTTTCTCGATCATGTGCTTGGAAGCACCATTGGCTAAAAGACATACTCTTCATCCTTTGACTTCTGCTCTTTAGCATATGCTACATGTGCATGGTGCTTCTTCTTTCCCTTTTCATGTCTAAGAGGAAATTGTGTTGCATAATGTGCCATCTCCTTGCAGTTGTACATATGATCCAATAACCCATTATCCTCTAGAATGAGAAGTACTATGTGCTTCTGCTCCATCCAATCTACTCTCACAATGGTTGACATTTTCGCTGGTAGAAACCCTAGATTTGATAAATTTCAAATTTTTGATCTTTCACTGAACTGCAACTAGAGTGTTGTAGGGGGTGCACTAGGGTAGGATGAACTGCTCTATGGTGAAAATAGTCCCAATGCTCTGGAACTAGTGCTCAATGAGCTTGACAAAGAGAGTGTGTTGCAACGACAAGGTTATTGCAGCGACAAGGTACTGCTGCAAATGATTTTCCTTCCAGTTGTTAAATTGTTTTAAAGGTAACCAAATCTGATACCATGTTGGATTTTCTTTACTTATAGAGCAATAGTTTTACCAATGTTCTTTTATTCCTTTAACATTAACTATTAGGTCATATACTGAACAATAATAGCAACATAAACAATATACAAGAGTACACAAGAGATTTATCCTAGGAAAACCCCAAAATGGGGGAAAAACCCAACAACCTTTCTTAGATAGATTCTATTCACAAAGTCCAACCATTCACCAACTCTCAAGAGCCACAAACAAGATATAAACCCTAGCACTAGGCTAGCGCACCTCTAGTGCTCATAGCTGCAACAACAACACAATATAAGAAGAGCAAACCTCCTTAGAGAGATAGCGCACAATATAAAGTAGCCACCAAGAATAACCAAAACCCCATCTCTGCATCTCCTCTTCTTCCTCAGGCTTGCGCACCTTATTATAGTCTTCAAGTCAACTGCCTGGGCCAAATTCTTCTCTAGGAATCTTATTTTTACTTTATTCTTTTCTATGTGGGCCAAATTCTCTTATAGGTATTCTTCTTGTTGTTTAATGGTCTTCCTGGACTTGCATAATCTTCTCTTCATCTAAGAAATGTCTTCTAGAGGAAAGGTCCTAAATAAAGTTACATGAGTAAAATATGGGTCACCTCGAGAGGAGAATCTTACCGTTGTCCAACTGTACTAGAAGTAGCTTTGAAACAAGAAAATCTAGCCAACCACTAGAAACTAATTCCAAAATGGCTGAATATGGAGGAGTTTTTAAACAAGATAAAATCTTGTTGGAAACCCTATGATTGATCCTCAAGGGGATATGTTTCGATTCAATTTCAAAAAAAATTGAAAGAGGAAAAGAAGGTAGCGACTCAATGGGCTAAGGATGAAAAATTGAAAGATGATAGGGTCCTTCGAGATTTGGAAGAAGGGTTGGAGACAATATATAATAACAAAGGTTTTGGGTATTTGAATGAGGCATAAAACTTGGAGGTGAAGCTATTGGAAGAAAAGGAGAGGAACTTATTGGTCGAAAAAGAAAAATAATGGTGGATTAAAAGCAAAGCTATATGGCTTTAAGTAGGTGATGAAAATACCAAGTTCTTTCACAGATATGTGAACAAAAGAAAAAATGTAGACTCTGTTTGGGAAATTGACAAAGGGAACAACAGTTGGGAAATTGACAAAGGATAAATTTTAAGGGCATTGTTGAAGGATGAGTTAACTACTTTTAAAACCTTTTTAGGGAGGACTCCCAAGCTACCATAATTGAGCTAATCAAGCTATCCCACTCATTCCCTAGTTTTTTCAATCACGAGGACAATCTCGAATTGATGAAATAAGAGGGGAAAGAGGAATTGCAACAAACATTACAAAGCTTCCAAAGGGTTAAAAGTCCATGGCGATATAGCCTCCCTGTGGAATTCTTTTGGGGCTGCCATGAATTTATAGAAGAGGATCTTAGAAGGGTGGTGGTCACTAGAACTACTGGAAAAATTCCAGGAGCCTTCAACACTACCTTTATAGCATTGATTCCCAAATAGGATAACCCAACATATTTAAAAAAAACTGGTTTGATATCCTTATGCAATTGTGTCTACAAAATTATCTCAAAAGTCATTGTTAGAAGATTTAAAGGGGTGTTACCAAAACAAATATCTGCATAGCAGTTTAGGTTCTTAAAGGGGAGACAAACTCACGAGGCAATCATGATACCATAGGAAATCCTTCAATCAATCAAGGTTAGAAGTACAAAATCTATGGACATCAATGTGGACCTCTCTAACTCTTATAACATAGTAAGTTGGCTTTATCTAGGACTTATGTTTATTCATTTGGGTTTTTGAAATCAATATGTGGTTTGGGTGATGAGTTGCATCACTTCAATGTATTTTGCAATCTTAATCAATGGATTTTCATCCCTATTCTTCAAACCAGATAGGGGTTTAAGGCAGGGCTATCCCCTATCCCCTCTCCTTTTCCTTCTCACAGCTTATAAAGTACCTAGTAGCCTCTGTAACGGTCGAGGGTACAAGGTACATCTGTAAAACACAACATTTCCATTTCTCTTATTTCTTTGGTACCATAATCCTCACTGTCCTTTTATGAGTTGATCAATGCATATGCACAAACATGACCATACAACCGTAATTAAATCATTCACAGTTACATATGCAAATAGTACATGCAACATAACAACATTTCATTAAGAACATACACAACATTAATTCAACATAACTACAATAAACCATGAATACTTATCTTCTTGGAATAAACAACAACTGGTTGCAGAGGAAGGACATTCCACCCAACCATGGGCTCTTTGTTCCTTGTACTCCTTTCGCAACAGGGCCACCCCCAAGTTAAGACTATGAATCAACAAGAACCAATTTGCCTATGGCTAGCTCTAATCCTCTCACACCACCCAATTTTCCTATAACTCACAAGTTGTAAGCTCTCACAACAATTCCAACCCACCAATTCTCTTTCCCCTTCAATTTGCACAACCCAAGGAATGGGATCCCCTTCTCTCCCATGCAATCCCTCAGGATATCCCACTTCCCTCCAAGGCTCCAACACAGATTAGCCATGAAATCTCTCTACTAGGGACTCCAAGAATTCTCAGTTGTAATGGAGTTTTCTCAATGGCATTAATTCCCCATGCACATGGCATAATTCTCACATAGTATTCATAACGAACATACTCATTCTATTACAAGTCATAGTGTAGCCTCCTAGTCTCTCTGACAAACTCTGGAAAGAATGAATGGAAAAACTCTCCCACAACAACCAAAAGTCAAGGATTATATTTGCGTGCTCCCAACTCACCATGTGTCTTCCCAAGAAGCCCACATACTTCACATGGAAATTAATCTCAAGGTTGATATAACTTAGGATAATATAAGACAAGGACTTAGGATCAAGATTAAATTAATATGATTTTACTTTGCTCCCTTTTGAGCCCCCTTTCATTAATATCTTGTGGAATAATATCCCCTCCATCTTTTTTCCTTCTCCGTTTGTAGCCACTAAAGTATTTTTTTTATTATTCAATGTATAATTTGCATATTTACATCATTGTTCAGCTCTTAATTTGCATATTTACATCATTGTTCAGCTCTTGGCATTTCATTATGTACAAAAATATATTCATTTCTAATATGGGGATCAAAATTAGAGTTTTAAATTCCCCTCCCCCTAAATTCTGGTAATGGCCTGGTGTGACATCACCATTATATACACAAATTTGTACATAATTTTTTTAAAACAAGTGCAGGTATTCCTCACACATCACATTTTTCAGCTCTTGTGTCTCTTATTTAGGGTTGTAGTAGGTCCATTGGACATTTACCTGTCCTATGACTATGTTCCAAAGCACTGTGACCTTCCTTTATAGTATACACATTGGTTGCACCTGGAAGTCTCCTTATGGCTCCACCTGATTCAAAGTCTAGTCCATGACATGGTTAGGGTCATGCACATACTTTTTCATAATGACACATGAAACAGATTATGCATTTTCATGGAACAAGCAACGCAAGCATGGATGCAACTAGTCCTATTCTATCCAGTATCTCAAATGGACCACAGAATATGGCTACTAGCTTAGTGCAACTTCCCAACTTCAAAGAACTTTTCTTTGCTTTCACTTTCAAGAATACGTGCTCCACAATTTTAAATTCCCTTTGTATATTGTCTTTATCTACATAACTCTTTTGCATATCTTGTATTGCCTTCAAATTCTGCTTAATCTTAGCCATTTTCTCTTCCATCTCTCTAAGCAACTCTAGCCCAAGTACTAATATGTCTATTGGATTATTCCAACTAAATGGAGTATTGCATCTTCTATCGTATAAATCTTTAAATGGAATCATCTTTTACGAAGCTTGATATCCATCATTATAGGCAAATTCAACCAAATGCAGGTAGTCCTCCCACTTTGATGGCTTATCCATCACGTACATTCTTAACATGTCCTAAATCACTTGACTGACTCTCTCTATTTACCCATCTGTTTGTGGATGATAGGTTGCACTAAAATTTAGATTTGTCCCAAAACCTTGGAACAATCCCTTCCAAAATTTTGAAGTGAACTTTGGATATATGTCTGAGAGAATTGCCTTGGGGACTCCATGCAACTTTCCAATCTCCTTCATATAATTTTCTGCTATATTAGTTGCCTTATGACTCAATGTAACCGAAATAGAGTGACATTTGTTAATTTATCCACCACTACCATTATTGAGTCATGTTGTCTTTGGAAATTTAGTGATAAAGTCAATGGTTACCACTTTCCATTTCCACTTTGGAATTGGCAATGCTTGTAGAAAACCTACTGGATGTCTATGCTCAACCTTTTCTCTTTGGCATTCCATACATCTTGCTATATAATCAACAACATCACTTTTCATTCCTAGCAAAAAGTATTGGCTTCTTACTACTACAACTGTCTTCTAGTAATTAGGATATCCAACATATGGAACATTATGCATTTCTTTTAATACCAACTTCATTAATTCATGAAAATTAGGAACATACACTCTATTTTTATGCATACGTATCCCATCTTCTTCCAACTTATACTCTTTTTATTTTAGTTGAGTATTTTCTTGCTACAATTCTTCTTTTACCTATAGGTAATGTCCATCTGAAATAAGAGCTTCTAAAACTATATTCTTTAAATCTGATTTGTACATGCTAATGGTTATAACATGAATTGCATGTATCCTTCTATTGAGTGCATCAAAAACCTTATTCTCTTTTCTTGTGATATGTTTAATCTCAAAACTATATTCACTAATAAATTTCAACCATCTTGTTTTCTTGGCATTTAAAGTTTGTTATTTGAATAAATATTTTAAACCATTGTGGTTTGTCCTTAGATTTCTTCCCATTAAGTAATGGCTCCACATTTTCAATGTACTTACTATGGCAGAGAACTCCAAGTCACATGTGGCATAATTATTCTCATGCTCCTTAATCTTTTTGAACTCATAATGAATCACATGTTCATTTTGTGTCAGGACTGCACCAAGTCACTTGTTATAGGCATCTGCACTGTTGGCACCCAAAGTTTTGGGTTAATCTCGTGCGCACGCACAAACAAAGTTGTGCGCACCCATTCCAGTTTTATGCACACCCAAGCAACTACGCAAGGGGTGCACGTCGAACCAAGTTTTGATATTGCATGCCAAGCCTGAAGTCTACCAAGTGCGAGTTGGCCCGAGTTTTGTCAGTTGCACCATAAATCAAGAAGACACACGCTAGAATCAAGAAATGTTTTGTCGAGAAATCTCTCCAAATGATTACTGCCAACATCATAAGAGAATGTGGAACAACACGAGGATGATCTGGCCAAGAGGCAGTTAGGATTGCCCCGATTCTGGAAAGGCTACGTGGATTGCAAGTAGGTGCCATAAGCTTGCAAGGCAGTTTGTCGGTAGAGCGAGTGGAGCATAACTAAAAGAGACGAAAATATACAAAAGGAAACAACAAAATAAAAAATAGAGTTATACACTCGCTTAGAGGATTCATTAATTTTTTATTTGTTGTGTGTTGAGCTCACTCTGCGCCTTTGTAGTAGTGAAACGATGTAATGCTTCTAAATAGAATTCCGAGTCTATCATACATTTGAGGTCTAAAAGGATGCACATGGCGTAGTATGCTGTAATTCTGGGAATTATCTAAAGAGGAAATGAGACTCTGTTGTTGTTGAATATAGTTTGCTTAATGTATGCTCGTGTTCAATGGAAGGGAAGGAGTAATAAAGCCGCAAAAAATTTGATCTATTGTGTCTCACTCATGTGTTATTTGGATATATGTGAGTATTGTTTTACATATTGATAATAGTAAGTTGTTGTTAATGGAGTGTATGAATGCTATCCTATATGGATCCCTATGTATTTAGTCCTTCATCCCTATCACAAGACCATATGGTATTTTTGATCCTCATTGCATCTCAGGTGAGACCTTCTTCAACCTTGGCTAAAGATTGATATGTCGATGCTTTGGGGTTTTTGTTAGTCAACTTTGGACGAACCCTGAGTCTAAACCCCCCATTGTTAAGAAGGACACACAAAAGCGTGAAAAGGCCCAACAAATGGTTCTATTGCCGAGACCTGAAAGTCTTGTTGATCCAGGTGGATATTGGTGGCCACTCACCTATTCCAACTGGCTCCTCTTGTTCGTTTTTGTTCAACATGTTCTTCTGTACTTCTTTGTAATTGTGGGTTCTACACTTCTGGGGCCGTATGAAGCCCCACACATCCTCCATGTGGATATTGGTGGCCTCTTGCCTAATCCAACTGGCTTAATTTGTATGTTTTCATGTCAGCACATTCTGCTGTACTTCCAAGGCCGTTTTGGGGCCCTAAACGTTGTTTTTTTGGCTCGCCACAGTCAAACTGTAGACGAAGTCAAAGTTTGACGACATAATGTGTATTTCCCTGAAATACCTTTCACCTATCATGTGCCTAAAACGAAGGTCGTATGCAAAGCTACGACCCTGGGAAGTTGAGGTACCAACTTACACCAACTTACCCATAGGGGCCCACATGACTTTTGGCGTTTCACCTTCTAGGGTTAGGTTTTTGGATGTTTATGATTTTGGCATTCATGAGTAATATCATAAATGCTTCTGGAGCCTCATTTTATTCCATTTTTTGCTCATACATATGCGTGTAGTATCCACATCTCTTCTCAGAGATAGCTACCACCATTCAAGCAAGTGTTTCAGTTCTGCAGTTTTACAGTTTCAACCTATTTTATTATTCAATAGAAGATATTGTTCACTGGATATCTGTGTTATTCTTCATATCTCTGTGTTTATTGTATTCAGTCTGTTAATCAGTTTGTTCCGCTCCTAAATTTAGATCATTGGTATCAGAGCGATATGTTTTTCATTTATTTTTCTTAATGCATGTCCCCGACAAAATCTGGGTATAAGAAGTTGGGACTCGAACCAATCGAACCATTATAATATTGGTCACGCCGAGCCTGACAACAACCAATAGGGGATGAAAAGAAAGATGATGGAGTAGGAGATCCTATTAAAATTGTGCTCGATGAAGCCCTCGCACGACAAAGGAACGAAATGATGGACAACTTTGCGTAGATCCTTCAACGATTGCCCATAAGAGAAGCATCTTCATCAAGCGGTCATGCAACCCCCTTCAAGGTACACGTAAATTTTGATATTCCATTATTTGAAGGACTGATAGATGAAGATGCTGTGGATAAATGGTTGAATCTGCTCGAAAGGTATTTTTCGGTCCACAATTTTTTCGATAGGGAAAATATCACTTTTGGACTCCTTAAGGTCGTTCCCCATGTTAAAGATTGGTGGGATACTTACTCTGAGAAAAGGGTCATGGAGTAATCTGCAATATTTGTGGTGGCCCCTACATGGGATTCCTTCTGGGATTCCATAAAAGAACAATACTACCCTGTCGGAAGCTACGAGGATTAGTACACCAGATGGACCACCCTATGTCAAGAAAGAGACTAGGCGGTACTAGATTTCACCAATATTTTTCATACCCTACGCACCAAATTGGGTATCAAATACTCTAAGCATCATTTGGTGCTCAAATAATGCGACTGTTTGCATAGATACATTCAAACAAAAATGGAGATTCTGGACATCGGTTCACTGGGAACAACTTATAGATATGATGTCAAGATCGAGCAAAAATTTAAGTAGAAAAGGCGAGAGTTTGGATCTGCAAACCCCTCACAACAAAAGAAGGGAAAAGGCAACCCCAACCCACACAACAAGGGACCAAGTTGAGATGGCCGCCCTCAGGACAACCAGTCCAAGCCGCAACACAAGAAGGGAAATGAGAAGATGAAGAAGCACACAGGAAAATGGTGTGAGTACCATAAAATCCCTTGGCACAACATCGAAGAATGTCGCTCCAAGCAGTCCCTCATGGACAAATTGAAGGCTTATGAGTTAGAGGCTGATTCCAATTCTGAATCAAATCCTGAAGGAGGGAAGAAGATTATTGATGTTGAACCCATTGCCATTGTCACTACCACCAAAGTTTGACCAAGCGAACAAGAAGAACTAGAGGAAGAGGAACGCCTCTTTCACTCGCAGATGTGGGTAAAAGGGGCTCCACTTCATTTCATTGTCGATAGCGGTAGTCAGAAGAACCTGATTTCAATAGAGGTTGTTAAGTGGTTGGACCTGCCAACGACATCGCACCCGCAACCCTACAACATCGACTGGCTTCACCAAGGAATAAATCTCTGTGTCAGCCAACAATGTCGTCTTCCCTACGACATCATGCCTTTCAAAGATGAGGTATTGTGTGATATTAATCCCCTTGAAGTTTGTGATGTTCTTTTAGGACAACCATATTTGTGGAAGCGTCATGCTGTGTATGAGTCTAGATCCCACAATGTTATTAGGACTTTGGGTAGACAATGATACAGGCTACCAGAGGTAGCACCGCCTACTGCTATTTCTTTAGTCTTTGCTAAGCAATGTAGTAAGGTCATCTCACAGACCGGCAAGTCCATCTTCTTTGTGATCCGTGCTCACAGTAAGCAGAAGGTTTCCGCCACATCCATGGCCTCTACATAGAGCCTCTCTTTGCAGTAGAAGAAAGTGGACGAGATCATGGAATAATACAGAGACATCTTCTCCTTACCTACAGGGGTACCCACACACTGCCAAGTCAAGCATCCAATTGATCTGACCCCCGACGCACCTCTACCCAATGGACCAGTCTATCGTCGCTCACTGATGGAAAATGATGAAATCAGGTGAGAGATCCAAGAGTTGCTTCAAACAGGGCACATCAGACCCAAATCCTCCCCTTGCGAAAGCTCGATTGTACTGGTGTAGAAGAAGGATGGGACATGGCGACTCTGCATTGATTACAAAGCCTTAAACAAAATCACAGTCAGGAACTGGTACCTCATTCCCAGGATTGATGACCTTCTTTACCAACTCAAGGGGGAAATTTTTTTCAACAAGATTGACCTAAAGTCTGGCTACCGCTAGGTTCCCATCGAACCAACTGATGTATGGAAGACAACCTTCAAATCTAAAGAAGGTCTTTTTGAATGGCTAGTCATGCCCTTTGTCTTAACAAATGCACCAACCACTTTCATGAGATTGATGGATGATGTATTGAGACCCTTCAACAACTCCTTTTTGGTGGTATATTTGGATGACATCCTCATCTTCAACAAGATGTGGGAGGAGCACATGCGGCATATTCAATAGGTTTTGAGCACTCTACGACAACACAAGCTATATGCCAACTTGGAAAAATGCTCTTTTGGCATGAACAAGGTCCTATACTTGGGCTACATTGTTGATGAGCATGAGGTACATGTTGATCCAGCGAAGATCCAAGTCATCTGTGACTGGCCAGCCTTGACCATATTGACCGAGCTTCGGAGCTTCTTGGGACTAGACAACTTCTACTGAAGGTTCATGTTGGGATTCTCCGATGTTGCATGGGCCCTTAGCTAGGTGACCAAGGGTGGTGGTAGGGCCAAGTTTGTGTGGGGGAAGGAGAAACAACAAGCATTCAATGATATGAAGCATGGCTTATGCTCAGCTCCAATACTCTCCTTGCCCGATCTGCAACAACGGTTCGAGATTGAGACTGATGCATCTGAATATGTTATGGGCACAATTCTCACTGAACACGGGCATCCGATGGCATACCATAGTGAGACACTCTTCAACACTATCCGGAAATACCCCACCTATGAAAAGGAAATGTATTCCATTGTATAAGCCTGTCATCAATGGAAACATTACATTATGGGAAAATATATGATCATACACTCTGATCACAAGCCTCTGCAGTTCATACAGACACAGGGGAATTGCAGAATGACCGCCATCAAAAGTGGTCCACCTACCTGCAACAGTTCCATCTCAACATCAAGTATAATACAAGCATCTCAAATCCTGTCGCTGAATGCCTCAGTCGGCCTTTTGTGGCTGCACTCACCACTGTGATGCATTCCTGTGGACATGAAGCATTTGAGTGGCCCCAACTTTATCAGCAAGATCCAGACTTCTCCACCATTTATCAACTCTTGGGTAGAGGCACAACTGTCATCAATTTTCACATTTAGGACATAATCTTATGCCACCTGGGCCATCTCAGTGTTTCTACAAGTGAGCGTGCAAACTTGATTTGGGAAGTCCACTAGAATCAGGTGGCAGGACATTTCGGCATGGAGGAAACTGTGGCTGCTCTTCAAAAACATTTTTATTGGCCAAAACTTCGATAGGACGTCATCGAGTATATCAGATCTTGCACTACCTGTGCCATTTCCAAGCCAACCATCAAGAAGAAAGGATTATACACCCCTCTTCCTATTCCCGAGAAGCCTTGGCAATCTATATCAATGGATTACATGTCTGGCTTTCCATCCACCAAGCAAGGAAATGACTGTGTATTTGTGGTCGTTGATCGATTTTCGAAGATGGCCATCCTCACAATCTGCAAGAAGAATATCATAGTGACAAATACTTCCAAGCTCGTATTCGAATCAGTGTGGGTCCACTTTGGGATACCACAGACCATCATCTCTGACCGGGACAATAGGTTCCTCAACAAATTTTGGTCTAGTATCTGGTCTCTGTTGGACATCAAGCTCACAAAATCCGCTGCTTTCCACCCCCAAACCGACGACCAAACATAAGTCATCAATCAGATGATTGTGCACATCCCGTGCATGTACAATTCTAAGCATCCACGTACATGGGACGAGAGTCCCCCCTATGTTCAACATAGTTACAACAGGGCTCTCCATAGCTCCATTGACCATATCCCATTTCATGTGGGTCTAGGATTCCAACCCTTGGGACCCATTGATGTTGCACTTCCTCTTGCCACACACAGACAAACTCTTCCCATGATTATTCTATGATCAAAAAAGCCACCAGATTCATTGAGTGGATTCAACACATCAACGAACAGGTCCAGGATATTTTGCAGAAATCCAATGCTAAGTATAAACAGCGCCATGATCAACACAAGGTACCACACCAGTTTCAGGTTGGCGAAAAAGTTTGGTTACATTTGCAGAAGGAACGTCTCACGAGGCCCCATCAGAAGCTTCACCCACTTCGCTATGGGCCTTACACTATCACCAAGGCTGTGGTTAACAATGCTTTTGAGCTCAATACTCCACCCTTCCTTGGACTGCATCCAATGTTCAATGTGGACCTCCTTTGACCATATTTTCCACCATTATTGAACACCTCAGAGATCGTAAAACAACTAACACCAACAAAGCTCAACCCTGACTACATGGAACAAGCCTCCTCTAATCAGATAGTGGACACACAGGTCAAGGGCACTTGCCAGCAAAAGATCCAACTTTATCAGGTTGTCAAGGTAGGGCAACTCCTACACCAAGGCAAGTGGTTCACCTGGGGCCAAATCCAACAGAAGTATCCTCACCTGATGGGGGAACTCAACGCAATGGAGACCATTTCTTCCTAAGGGGGGAGGATTGATCCAAGTGGATATTGGTGGCCACCCACCTATTCCAACTGGCTCCTCTTGTCCGTTTTTGTTCACTACGTTCTTTTGTACTTGTTTTTAATTGTGGGTTCTACACTTATATGGTTGTCTGAAGCCCCACACATCCTCTAGGTGCATACAGGTGGTCTCTTGCCTAATCCAACTAGATTATTTTTTATATTTTCATGTCATCACATCTTGTTGTACTTCCAGGGCCGTTTTGGGGCCCTAGACGCTGTTTTTTTGGTTCACCACAGTTAAAAAATAGACAGAGTCAGAGTTTGACGACAGAATGTGTATTTCTCTGAAAGACCTTTCCAAATGGCTATGACACACCTAAAATGGAGGTCGTATGCAAACGTTACAACCCTGTGAAGTTGAGGTACCAACTTACACCAACTTACCCATAGGGGCCCACATGACTTTTGGAGTTTCACCTTCTAGGGTTAGGTTTTTGGATGTCTAGGGTTTTGGGATTCATGAGTGATGTCAAAAAGGCCTTTGGAGCCTCATTGTAATCCATTTTATGCTTAGACGGATGCGCGTAGCAACCACATCTATTCTCAGAGACAACTACCACCATTCGAGCAAGTGTTTCATTTCTACAGTTTTACAGTTTCAACCTATTTCATTATTCAATAGAAGATATTGTTCACTGGATATCTGTGTTATTCTTCATATCTCTGTGTTTATTTTATTCATTCTGTTAATTAGTTCGTTCTGCTCTTAAATTCAGATCAGTGGTATTAGAGCGATTTGCTCTTCATTTATTTTCTTTGTGCATGTCCCCGACAAGATCTGGGTATAAGAAGTTGGGACTCGAACCAATCGAGCCATTACAAGATTGATCGCGCCGAGCCCGACAAAAACCCATGGGGGATGAGAAGAAAGATTATGGAGCAAGAGATCTTATTAAAATGTTGCTCGAGGAAGCCCTTGTGCAATAAAGGAATGAAATGATGGACAACTTCACGCAGATCCGTCGATGACTGCCCACAGGAGAAGCATCTTCATCAAGCGACCATGCAACCCCCTCAAGGTATAAGTAAATTTTGATATCCCATTATTTGAAGGACTGATAGATGCAGTTGCTATAGATAAATGGTTGAATCTGCTCGAAGGGTATCTTTCGGTCCACAATTTTTTCGATAAGGAAAAGATCACTTTTGCACTCCTCAAGGCCATTCCCCATGTTAAAAACCGGTGGGATACTTACTCTGAGCAAAGGGCTGTGGAGGAATCTACAATATTTGTGGTGGCCCCTACATGGGATTCCTTCTAAGATTCCATTAAAGAAAAATACTACCCTGTTGGAAGCTAGAAGGACCAGTACACCAGATGGACCACCCTACGTCAAGAAAGGGACCAGACAATACCAGATTTCACCAATATTTTCCATACCCTACGCACCAAATTGGGTATCAAAGACTCTAAGTGTCATTTGGTGCTCAAATACTGTGGTTGTTTGCATAGATACATTCAAATAGAAATGGAGTTTCTGGACATTGCCTCATTGGGCAAGACTTATAGATACACTCTCAAGATCGAGCAAAAATTTAAGTAGAAAAGGCAAGAGTTTGGATCTGCAAACCCCTCACAGTCGAAGCAGGGAAAAGACAACCCCATCCCACACAACAAGGGACCAAGTTGAGAAGGCCTCCCTCAAGACAACTAGTCCAAGTCGCAACACAAGAAGGGGAATGACAAGATGAAGAAGGACACGAGAAAATGGTATGAGTACCATAAAATCCCTTGGCACAACACCGAAGAATGCCGCTCCAAGCAGTCCCTCATGGACGAACTGAAGGCTACCGATTCAGAGGTCGATTCTAATTCCGAATCAAATCCTGAAGTAGGGAAGTGCATTATCGATGTTGAACCTAGTGCCATTATTGCTACCACCAAAGTCCGACCAAGCGAATCAAAAGAACCAAAGGAAGAGGAAAGCTTCTTTCACTCGCAGATGTGGGTAAAGGGGGCTTCGATTCATTTCATTGTCGATAGCGCTAGTCAAAAGAACCTGATTTCAACAGAGGTCATAAAGTAGATGGACCTTCCAACGACACCGCACTCACAACCCTACACCATCGGCTGGCTTCACCAAGGAAGATATCTCTGTGTCAGCCAACAATGTCGTATGCCCTACGACATCAAGCCTTTAAAAGATGAGGTACTCTGTGATATTTATCCCCTTGAAGTTTGTGATGTTGTTTTAGGAAAACCGTATTTATGGAAGCGTCATGTTGTGTATGAGTCTAGTCCCCACAATGTTATTATTACTTTTTGTAGACAATTGTACAGGATACCAGAAGTATCACCACCTACTCCTTTTTCTTTAATATCTGCTAAGCAATGCAACAAGGTCATCTCACAGACTAGGAAGTTCATCTTCTTTGTGATTTGTGCTCATAATAAATAGAAGGTTGTTGCCACATATATGGCCTCTACACAGAGCCTCTCTTTGTAGCAGAAGCAAGTGGATGGGATCGGGGAAGAATACATAGACATCTTCGCCTCACCTACAGGGGTACCGACACACTGCCAAGTCAAGCATCCAATTTATTTGACCCCCGATGCACCTCTACCTAATGGACCAGTCTATCGTCGCTCGTTGATGGAAAATGATGAAATCAGGTGACAGATCCAAGAACTCCTTCAAAAGGGGCACATTAGACCCAACTCATCCCTTAGCGGAAGCCCGATTGTACTGCTGCAGAAGAAGGACGAGACATCGCGACTCTGAATTGATTACATATCCTTAAACAAAATCACAGTCAGGAACCGATACCCCATTCCCATGATTGATGACCTTCTTGACCAACTCTAGGGGGAAAATTTATTCAACAAGATTGACCTAAAGTCTGTCTACCACCAGGTTCCCATTGAACCAACCGATGTATGGAAGACAACCTTCAAATCTAAAGAAGGTCTCTTCAAATGATTAGTCATGCCCTTTGGCTTAACAAATGCACCAACCACTTTCATGAGATTGATGGATGATGTATTGAGACCCTTCACCAAATCCTTTGTGGTGGTATATTTGGATGATATCCTCATCTTCAGCAGGATGTGGGAGGATCACATGCGGCATATTCAACAAGTTTTGAGCACTCTGCGGCAACACAAGCTATATGTCAACTTGGAAAAATACTCTTTTGACATGAACATGGTCCAATACTTGGGATGCATTGTTGATGAGCATGGGGTACATGTTGATGCAACTAAGATCCAAGTCATCCGTGACTGGCCAACCTCAACCACACTGACCGAGCTTCAAAGATTCTTGGGACTAGTCAACTTCTACTAACAATTCGTGTTAGGATTCTCCCATATTGCATGGGCCCTCAACCAGGTGACCAGGATTCTCCCATATTGGTAGGGCCAAGTTTGTGTGGGGAAAGGAGCAACAACGAGCATTCGAAGATCTGAAGCATCGCTTGTGCTCAGCTCCAATACTCTCATTTCCTGATTTGCAACAACCATTTGAGATTGAGACTGATGCATCTGACTATGCTGTGGGTGCAGTTCTCACTCAACACGGGCATCCGGTGGCATACCATAGTGAGACACCCTCCAAAACTGTCCGAAAATACCCCACCTATGACAAGGAAATGTATTCCATTATACAATCCAATTGTCAATAGAAACATTACATTCTGGGAAAAGAGACAATCATACACACTGATCACAAGCCTTTGCAGTTCATACATACACATGGGAAATCGCAGAACGAATGCCATCATAAGTGGTCCACCTACCTACAACAGTTCCATATCAACATCAAGTATAACACAAGTATCTCCAATCATGTCACTGACTGCCTCAGTCGGCCTCTTGTGGATTCACTCACCAATGTGCTCCATTCCTGTGGACATGAAGCATCTGAGTGGCCCTAACTTTATCAGCAAGATCTGGACTTCGCCACCACCTATCAGCTCTTGGGTACATGCACAACTGTCATTGATTTTCACATTCAGGACAAAATCTTATCCCACCTGGGCCATCTCTGTGTTCCTACAAGCGAGCATGCAAAGATGATTTGGGAAGCACACTACAGTCGGGTGGCAGAAAATTTTGGCATGGAGAAAATTGTGGCCATTCTTCATAAACATTTTTATTGGCCAAAACTTTGACAAGACGTCATCAAGTATATCAGATCTTTCACTACCTGTGCCATTGCCAAGCCAACCATCAAGAAGCAAGACTTATACACCCCTCTTCCTATTCCTAAGAAGCCTTGGGAATCCATCTCAATGGATTACATGTCTAGCTTGCCGTCCAACAAGTAAGGAAATGACTGTGTATTTGTGGTCGTTGATCGGTTTTCGAAGATGGCCATCCTCACAACCTGCAAGAAGAATGCCACAGTGGTAGATATTGCCAAGCTCTTCTTCGAACGAGTGTGTGTCCACTTTGGGATACCACAAACCATCATCTTCGATCGAGAAAACAAGTTCCTCAACACAGTTTGGTTGAGTCTCTTGTCTCTGTTGGACACCAAGCTCACAAAATCCACTACTTTCCACCCCCAAACCAATGGCCAAATAGAGGTTTTCAATCGGATGATTGTGCACATCATGTGCATGTACAATTATAAGCATCCACATACATGGGATGAGAGTCTCCCCTATGTTCAACACAGTTACAACATAGCTCTCCATAGCTCCACCAACCATATCTCATTTTAGGTGGGTTTGGGATTCCAACCCTTGGGACCCATTGATGTTGCACTTCCTCTTTTCACCGCACAGAAAAAATCTTCCCATGATTAGTATGCGATCGACAAAGCCACTAGATTCATTGAGCGGATTCAACACATTAGCCAACAGGTCCAGGAGATTTTGCAGAAATCCAATGCTAAGTAAAAGCAACGCCATGATCAACATAGGGCACCACACCAGTTTTAGGTTGGTGACAAAGTTTGGTTACATTTGTAGAAGGAACATCTCACAGGGTCCCATCGGAAGCTTCACCCACTTCGCTATGGGCCTTACACTATCACCAAGGCTGTGGGTAGCAATGCTTTTGATCTCAACACTCCACCCTTCCTTGGCATGCTTCCAGAGTTCAATGTGGACCTCCTTCGGCCATATTTTCCACGAGTATTGGACACCTCAGAGATTGCAGAACAACTGACACCAATAGAGCTCAATCCTGACTGCATGGAATAAGCCTCCACTGATCAGATAGTGGACACACAGGTCAAGGGAACTCACCAATGGAGGATTCAATTTTATCGGGTTGTCAATGAAGGGAAACTCCTACACCAAGGCAAGTGGCTCACCTAGGGCCAAATCCAATAGAAGTTTCCTCACCTGATGGGGGAAATCAACGCAATGGAGGCCATTGCTTCCTAAGGGGGGAGGATTGATCCAGGTGGATATTGGTGGCCACCTACCTATTCCAACTGTCTCCTCTTGTCCATTTTTGTTCAACAGGTTCTTCTGTACTTCTTTGTAATTGTGGGTTCTACACTTCTGGGGCTTTTTGAAGTCCCACACATCCTCCAGATGGATACTGGTGGCCTCTCACCTAATCTAGGGTCATTTTGGGGCCCTAAATGTTGTTTTTTTGGCTCGCCATAGTCAAAATTTAGACGTAGTTAGAGTTTGATGGCAAAATGTGTAGTTCTCCAAAATACCTTGCCAACGGGCTATCAGGCACCTAAAACAGAGGTCGTATGCAAAAGTTACGACCCTAGGAAGTTGAGGTACCAACTTACACCAACTTACCCATAAAACAGAGGTCGTATGCAAAAGTTACGACCCTAGGAAGTTGAGGTACCAACTTACACCAACTTACCCATAGGGGCCCACAATACTTTTGGAGTTTCACCTTTTAGGGTTAGGTTTTTGGATGTCTAGGGGTTTGGCATTAATGATTAATATCAAAAAGGCCTCTGGAGCCTCATTGTAATCCATTTTCTACTCAGACGGATGCACGTAGCATCCACATCTCTTCTCAGAGATAGCTACCACCATTCAAGCAAGTGTTTCGGTTCTGCAGTTTTACAGTTTCAACCTATTTCATTATTCAATATATGATATTGTTCACTCGATATCTATGTTGTTCTTCATATCTCTGTGTTTATTGTATTTAGTCCGTTAATCAGCTCCTTCCGCTCCTAAATCGGGATCACTTGATTTAGAGGATGAACGCAAGAGATGAGGTGGTATCGATCTCGGGAGGAAATTTAAGATTAGCTAATTGCAAAGGAGCATGAGTTTGCCTGCAAGAAACTCAGGGTTTGAGAGTGAATGTGAAGAGATGGAAAGATAAGTATATTTATACTGATATAAATGAGACATTCTTTGTTGAATTTCCTTATTTTTTGTATGAATGGCTAAAAAGGAAAAATGCTACCAATTTTGCCTTGTGGCCTCTAGACCCAATGGTTTGGGATCATGCTACACTTGATAGGTTTAAGGCGTTGGACAATAAATGGACTCGGGCCATTGATTTTTGGTTTGTCGAATAAAGGAGGGCTATATCATTGAATTTGTTTTGGAGTACACTAATTCTTTTAGCAAGGCTAAAAGAAAATTCGCAGAAGGTCTGAGAAAATGAATGTTGGATTAAATCCCACTCTAGATCAAGATGTTGTTCGTGGAGAAAGGGATGATGTGCATGGATCCTGAAAGGATGGCTAAGTAAACTACCCTAGTGTTGGGGGGGGGTGAAAAGATGGGGACAAAATGAGAGAGGAGATGGATCCGTTGAGGTGGGTATAAAACTTGTTGAGATGAGGTGAGGAATGGGATGGACCCAAAAAAGTAGAGGGGAGAGAGAGAGCTGAGAGATATGCAATAAGAGTTGAGCTAAGAAGGAAAGCGAAAAAAAGAGGTGGAAAGAAGATAACAAGTGATGCGTGACGAGGGGTCAAGCCTGAGATGAAGAGAAAAGAGACCACACCATGAAGAAGTGCAAAAGAATGCGTTGTCCCAAAGTGAAGCACATGAAAAGATAGGCTCACAAAGAGGCGTGGTGTCGAGAGTAGGGTGTCCAATGGGAATACCAGTAGTAGTAGTAGTCCCAGAATCCCAGGAGATGAAGTCCGAACCCCTTGGTTGTTGCAGAGTGTCGCAACGTTGGAATAATATGAGGCACAAGAGAAAGGAAGGAAGACAAAGGATCCCCTAGTGGTGGGGGAGAAGAATTGGTGATTGTAGAGGGTCTTGCGCTACTGTAGGCAGGTAATTCTTTGGGTCCCCTCACAAGAAAGGTCAAAAGGAGATGGACCTATGCCCCCTTGCACGTTTATAATCAAGAAGAAAGAAAAGAAGATAGTGAAGTGATTGGATTAGGAGAAAAAGTAGAAGGAGACATAATAAAAGAGACGAGTGAAGAAAAAATCGAAGTTAGTGCTACTTCACTAAGAAGAGTATCAATAGTGAGGAGTTTGACACCCAACAATTAGATCAGAGGAGTTGGTTTGAGAGTGAAGATGGTGAATCAAGATAACACCCTGAGGCTACTCGTGTTGCATGGAACGAGTAAGGATGACACCGAACAATATTGGTTCATGTGTGAAGCAATATGGTCTGTGAAGAGGATCATAGATGAAGCAACAAAGATTGCGTAGTTGGAAACCACATTAAGGGACATAGCCTTGACGTGGTACATGGAATACAAGGCCAATGCACTAACATGATAGATGAGATCTCTGACATAGGTCAAGAGGGATTTACTGAAGGAATTTCAACAACCCAAGTCTGAATCTCAGTATATTACTGAGATTGAGGAGATTACGCAGTAATAAAAAGAAACCGTGTGGGACTATGACCAATGGTTTAAGATTTTGTTGGATAGGATGACGTTCTAGATTCATGATGTACATCATAGAGAATGGTTTATTGCAGGGTTGCTTCACTATATCCGACTCTCACTCACCCAACAGAAGGTGACGACTCAAGCGAAGGTAGTAGAAATTGTAATGCACCTAGAAGCTACACCAGGAGGGGTAGAGACGTCGACGAGATTGTTGCAGGTGCAGTTGCAACTTACAAATTTGACAATGCAACTACAAGATATCCCAATGACAAAAGTCGTGTGCGAGCATGTATGGTGTACCACATGTCACACTGAGGGGCATCGCAGGGATGAGTGCTTTGTACTTCTGAATTATGTGGCGACGGGCATGCCGAGTCCATTCCCAAATGGGTTCCAGATCAAATGGTGTGAGATATGTCGATAGTGGGGCCATGTACCACCAAGCTTCCCAACTTTTCAGAAGTATCAAAAGATGCATCATACTTCGTTATGTGAGTTCTATAAATCCATGGGACGTGATGCCGATAACTACCAGTCACTCTAGTTGATGCAAGACAATACCCATGATGCACTCTGGGTACTGGAAGAAAATAATCATGGTGATCGTGGTGGTGCAGATACAAAGGAGGTACAAGAGGCACATATGGGCATGATTGCAGCCGAGGATATGACAGAGGGGGAGGTAGACCCCCACTTGTTTCAATTGTGGAGAAATTGCCCATGTATCAAGGTTTTTCACCAAGTCGTATTTGGGTGGTAACTTGAGGAGGAGACAAAATAGGAAGGGACTTTGAGTAGGTTGAGAGCTCAGGGTATAAATCAAAGGGGAAGATCATAAAGGCAACACACACCCCTCCTAAGTTCGATGTTGCCTAGAAAAAGTAGTTTCTACACGACACACAAATATCCATTGAAGAAGAAAGAGTGTGTGAAGAGTTGCAACATGCGACACAAAGATCACTCGAGGAGGCTCAGATCCATGAAGAAGTGCAATGAGTGACATAAAGGTCACTGGAGGAGGCTTGAATCCAGGAAGAAGTGTAGTGGGTGACATATAGGTCACTAGAAAAGGCTCGAATCCAAGAAGAGCTGCACTACGCGATGCAACGATTGTTGGAGGAAGCTTGTATGCGCAAGGAGTTGCAGTGCACCACACAAAGGTCGATGGAAGAAGAGTGCATGGAGGAAGAGGTGTGATGCAACAAGAAAAGAACAATTAAGGAACATCCGTTGGAGGAGTTGAAGTCCACAACGTGCGAAGAAGCATTGTGCGACTTAGGTCATGAGAAGGACACATAGGATCAAGTAAGTAATTTTTTTACGTTGTTTTTTGAGATTGCTCAGTTATCCTAATGATGCAAAGAAGTTGACGCATATGTTAGCCACTTGTATAGGGAAGGAGTTGATAGAATGACTATATAATCTCTCATATCAGAAAGGGAGGTGTGCCAAGTCAGCAAGCATAAACACACTAGCAAAGAATTCGAGATGAAAAATGAGCTTGGTGGCTATGACATGGATGGAGTCATGTTAGATCTGGTTTCCGACGTGAACATTTTTTTAAAGAAATCCTAGGAGTTGATGGGGAAGCTGAGTCAAGTCTAGTCACATATTCAGTCGTGGTTGGAAGATCAATACAAGATCTATCCTATAAGTTGATTGGAGCAAGTTGAGGTATATAGAAGGGGTGAAAACAAAGGTTGACTTTGAGGTCATAGAGATTATGGATGACTTTCATCCATATGTTGCATTGCTTGGCATCGATTGGGCCTTCGATAACAATGTTGTGCTAAATTTGGAGAAGTGACTGATGTCATTTGAGACAGACACCCTGCGCGTAGTCGCACCACTGGATCTGAATGAAGGAGACAAATACAATGAGATGGTGGATGAGGATGCACATAGCTCGATTATTGAAAACATCTATAAGATCACTTGGTGTAAGGAGGATGACATAAATCCCATTGCAAATGAAAAATTAAGCTGAAGAAGTGTTAAGTCTTATGACACTAACTCCTAAGATGCCATGGAAAGTTGGCAACTGAATATATATGAAGTGTCAACAGGAAGGTGTGTACATATCTCTGCAGAAGTGCGTGAGGAAGAGTTCGACTCCTATCAGTACAATGGGTACTCGATGGACACATTTATTGCCTAGATATAACACATTCTCGAACATAAAAGGGCTCATGCCCTCGATACTGTGCTCATAGAAATTCCTGCGCGATGGTGGGCCACGCATCGAGAACTATATCGAGAATGGGCTCTGGTCAAATTGTCTATGCAGGAAAGGTTGATACCTGATATGGATATTCATCACTACACGTGTTCATGTGAATGGCGGTGGATAGCCACACATTGGCCTTAGACATGCGACAAATAATTAGAGGCCCCATGCAGGCCACTAAAAAAGAAGACCGCTCTCCCAGAACCTGGGGTTTCCATGGCACGTGTAAAGGAGTCACATGTGCAAGAGCTGAATTTCACTACAAAGTATGTGGCAAAAGAAGGAACATCGGCTTGTCCCATCACAACTAACCCCATTGAACAAATATATGAAGCCCATAAGAATAACACAGTCAGGGATAGTCAGTGGGAAAAACATGTAGGATGGATATGGGTGAAGTGAAGCTGCGACCCACCAAGGGTCACTACGATTATGTACCCAAGGGGGCCCCACATTGGGGTGTGTAGGAAACATCTGTGGCACCCCTAGAAAGTCACACTTTTGCATGTACAAATATGTCCCTATCAAAATTAAGGTTCTACAACCCCAGTCTTCTCATGAATTAAGATAATGATGTGTCTGTTATACAGTGCATGTGGGGAAGACCATTAATAAATTCATCAACATTAAATGCTACCACCTTCCCAAAGATGCATTAAAACAATAATTGTTACTACACAAAGATGCATTAAAACAATAATTGTTGCTACAACAAAAAATACATTCAGAGGCTATTTGGAATGTCGACCATCTTTGTGGACAACTTGGGAGCATGACATCAGTACCATACACTACTTCATGGCCCTCGACTCTCGTGATTAGTTCCGGTGCCTTTGCTTGGGTCCTTAGACTAGATCCCCTGACATTACTTACAATAGATACCAAAAGTGGCGGTATCCCGTTGGCACTATTTCCAACTCCCATTATACAAGACTGCACTACCACCCTAGTTTTCAAGTAGTGTGAGAAACACCAAACATTGGGACATGCTCATGTTCAGTTACAACTCCAGCATTATACAAAGGCGATTCAGGATCACCAAACATTGGAGACGAAGTATAATGCAAAGGTTGTGACACACACAACCACCCATACCAAATACATCGATCTAAGCTCTCCATTCCCTGACCACCTCGGGACAGTGGACAACCTATATGCACAAATTTCCACTACTTCTACACAAGGGCAAAACCTTCCTCTGGGATTTAAACTCTTTGCTGTAAAACCCTGCCTGCATATTCTAGATTCACATCTCACAACCCTTTTTCCACCAATCCATTAAACAAATCCAACCAAAACTTAGTTCCGACAAATGATTAAGTCATCCCAAGCAACTCTCCACGATGACCAATGTAGAGTGGATGCATTTTCCTACACAATTGACTATGACTTCGCCTTGTGGATCTATCTCCAAAATTTTCCAGATGTATCTACAATCAAGGATCGGGTTCATGCGACTGAGGTTGAGGTCGTACAACAAAATCAAGATCTGGATTCTTTTCCTTTCGGGAGATGTGTGCCACAATGGGTCATACAAGATACTAGTGGCGGTTCATTCATAATTATGCCAAGATTGTTGCCCCATTGGAAAAAAAGTTGCAGAAAGATAGTAAGTATATTTGGACATAGGAATGTCATGAAGCCTTGGATACTCTAAAGAGAAACTAGTTACAATAGTGTTAATTCCATGAGGCAGTTGGCTTGAGGACAAGCCAAGTAATAGTGGTGGGGGCCTGTTGGCACCCCAAATTTTTGGGTTAATCTCGCGCATGTGTAGAAATGAAGTTGTGTGCATCCATTCTAGTTTTGTGCACACCTGAGAAACTCTGCAAGGGGCATGCGCTAGAATGAGTTTTTATATTTCCCACCAAGACTGAAGTATACCAAGTGTGCGCCGACCCATGTTTTGTCAGTTGCACCAAAAATCAAGAAGACACACATCGAAATCAAGAAAGGAATTGTCAAGAAATCTCCCTGAATGATTGTTTCCAACAACACAATGGAATGTGGAACAACCAAAGGATGAGTTGGCCAGGTAGTTAGGATTGCCCCAATTCCATAAAGGCTATGTGGATTGCAGGCAAGTGCCAGAAGCATGCAAGACAGTTTTTTAGTAGAGTGAGTGGAGAAGAACTGAAAGATATTGATATCATGAGCAGATAAATCTATAAAAGGAAGCAACGACATCGAAAATAGAGTTAGACACACACTTAAGGGATTCATTAAGTTGTTGTTTGTTGTGTGTTGAGCTGACTTTAAGCCTTTATAGTAGTGTGATGTTGTAATGCTTCTGAATAAGAGTTTGATTCTGTCATATGTCCGAGGTTTAAAAGGATGTGCATGGCACAATATATTTTAATTTTGGGGAATTATCTAAAGAGGACATGACACTTTGTTGTTGTTGAATATAGTTTGCTTAATGTATGCTTGTGTTCAATGGAAGGGAAGAGTAATAAAGTTTCATCAATTCTGATCTATTGTGTCTCACTCATGTGTTATTTGGATATGTGTGTGTATTTTTTTACATATTGATAATATTAAGTTGTTGTCAATGGAGTGTATGAATGCTATCCTGGATGGATCCCTGTGTATTTAGTCCTTCATCCCTATCTCAATACTGAATGGTCTCTATGATCCTCATTGCGTCTCGAGTGAGACCTTATTCAACCTTGGCTGAAGATTGATATGCCAATGTTTTGGGGTTTTTGTTGGTCAACCATGGACAAACCCTAGGTTTAAACCCCCCATCATTAATAAGGATGTGCACAAGCATGAAATGACCCAACATGCACACACCACAAAATATTCATTTGGATCAACAATCTTTGGAATGGGTGCACTAGTAATCAATCTATTCAATAGTTGGAAAATTTCTTCACACTTTGGTGTCCATTCAAATTTAATTTCTTTTTTTGTAAAGATGTAATGGGATGAGAAATATTGAAGAATCCTTCTATGAATTTCCTGTAATATCCCGCAAGCCCTATGAGTGACCTTAACTCTATTGTGTTCTTAAGGGTTATCCATCCTCTAACAACTTCAATCTTCTATGGATCCACTGTGATCCCCTCCCCTCCTCTGAAATTATATGTCCCAAGTAATGGATTTTCCTTTGATAAAAATAACACTTGCTTAACTTAGCATACAATTAACACTCTCTTAGCATATATAGTACCAACCTCAAGTGCTAGTCATGCTCCTCGACTTTGAATAGATACGTATGTCATCTAGGAAAACAATGACAAACTTATCCAAGTAATTTCTAAATATATTGTTCATTAAACACATGAAGGTGGCTAGTGCATTTGTTAATCCAAATGGCACCACTATGAATTCATATTGTCCATACCTAGTTCTAAAGGTTGTCTTGATGATGTCTTCATCCTTTATCCTTTCTCGATGGTAGCCTGACCTCAAGTTTGTCTTTGAAAATATCTTTGTTCCTCTTTTTTGATCAAACAAATCATCAATTTTGGGTAGAGGATATTTATTCCTCACAGTGACTATATAAAATCAATGCATGGCCTCAAAGTTCCATATTTCTTCTTCATAAAGAGTATTGGTGCTCCCTAAGGTGAGACACTTGGGTGTATGTACCCCTTCTTTAATAATTATTCTAACTACATTTGCAACTCCTTTAATTCTAGTGTACTCATTCTATATGGAGTCTTTGATACTGATCCAGGATCTTTTCATCATGACTTATAAAGAATTGCATTAAATGAGCATAAATTAAAGTGCACCATGAAAGAAGGGAAATTTAGAAATGAAGAGACATAAGCATCAGATCTGAATACAAAAAATTTGATAACGGAGTTCGTCCCTGGTGGACTACGTCTCTGGGTCCTGCTGTGAAATGGATAGGCTCTTTTATTAACTCAGTAAGAGAATTTGCCAAATACATGAATACATCTCATTCTGAAATCAAACTACAGAAATAATGCTCAGATCAGAAAACAAACATCACCATTGGATTTGTGGCGTCGAATTACCCAAAAATGACTTTCTCGATGCTCCGATATGATTATGGCACTCACAGGCCCAAAGGAATTTCTGTCTCGATTTTTGTGCCCTCTGCACAAACAATAATGACAACATCCCCCTCGAAGTGCATGCTGGATCATGCAGTACGATCGCGCCCCATTTGTTTTCCTCGAAATCTGGCTGAAATGTGTTCTTAAGTATTAAGCGGGGCAGATATGCCAAGGCACACCCCTTGGAACATTGGTTAAAGCGGAGTTTTAAAGGCGTTAGTCCCAGCGGAGGTTCCAGGGTCGAACCCTCCGGACTCCATTTTTTGGCAATGTTTATTATATGTTTAGTCGTGGTTTAAACCCGTCACTAATTTTAGCAGTCTGCCTATTATGCCACTAACCAATACATAGATTTGGTGTGGTCCGCCAGATTTGGCGGACCCATCAACTCTTTTTTTAAAACAAAATTTGTTCATGGGCTAACATTGAGCATTCTCGGGATGCCACATGTCACCCTCTGTTTGGGCCACGTGGCACCTACTGATTCTCATGCTCACACGCTAACATGGCTCGCCTTATCATTGCTGTACTGACAAGTGGCGCTTCCTGGGTGGTGCCACATGGCGTCTCCTGTAGGTGCCATGTGGCACTTTCCTATTGGTCCATATGGACCCCGAAAAGTCCATAGGTGGGTGACACATGGCATCCTATGGTGCTTCCATGTGGCATGATGACATCATCATCTGTATGATGACGTCACCCTGCCATGTTAGCAGTACGAACACTGATGTGTCCCCTGTTGACTGGTCTTATTTGACCGCATCTTTGACCGCAAATACTGTAACTCCGTTTGACGAGCCATTAGAAATATTGTGACGCGCTCTTCACGATCATGATGTTTTCACTAAGTTTTGGGAACTTTGAATTTTTGCCCTTTCTCTATTTGCTGGAGTCATTATGAGCATTCTGAGCTACCTCTGTGAGTTCTGAGTTATTCTTAGCCTTCTCTGGATCCTTTTTGGATCACACCTTCCCACTGAGAGCTTTTTGGACCACCAAAATATTTCATCAATCAACTGGTAAGTGAGGGAAGAGTTCCCTCACTTTGTCCTTCTCAATCCACTTTGCTTTGCTTGGATGGGTGCCTTTTAAGCCTACTCGAAGATAATCAACACCACCCATGCGTGAAGTCCTCATCCTTTTGTCCAGGATGATATCTTCATGTAACTCATCCAAGTACTTAGGTGCAAACTCATCAACTAATGGAATTGAAACTTCCTCATCTTGATCCATGATCATGGGAGGCTCAAAAAGTTTCAAGTTCTCAACATTCACAACTGAGTAAATCTGCATATAAGGCGGAATATCCAAACGAAAATCATTGGTACCACTTTTCTCTAAGATAGTGAAGGGTCCATAACGATCGAGCTTGAGTTTCTTGCCTTCACCCTTCAATATCCCCTTGTTGATGTGAAGCCATACCCAGTCTCCAACCTGGAACTGATGATCAACCCTATGCTTTTCGTGATGAGCCTTATATTGTGCTTGACTCTTCTCGAACTGTTCCCTGACTGCCTGGTGTATCTACTGAATCCTTTGGATGAATTTGTGGGCTCTGTCCTCTATTCATTCTTCGCTTACATCGACATCTCTCTCATACATCGAACCTTTGGTAAATACCCAAAACATGTCTCGAAAGGTGAACTCTGTGTGGAGGAATGTAAATCTCGGTTGTACACATTCTGTACATAGGGAATTTGTTCATACCATACCTTGCGACGCTTGCTGCAGTAGCCTTGAAGCAATAGTACCACTGTTCGGTTTACCACCTCTGTCTATCCGTCGATCTGTGTCTGGAAAACAATGCTCCTCTTCAATTTGGTGTCCATCATCTTCCATAAGCTAGTCCAAAAGTCCCCAAGGAATCGAGTATCTCGATATGAGATGATAGATGTGGGTAATCCAAAGTGAACCCAAACATGCTGAAAGAAGAGATTAACAGTCTTCTCAGTAGTGATCTGCTTTTTACAAGGCATCAAGATACACACTTGGCTGAACCTATCCACTACAACATACAAATAATCATGACCCCCTTTGGTCATTGGTAAACCCCCTACAAAATCCATGGAAATGCTTTCCCATGGATGCGATGGGACAGGAAGTGGTGAATATAGCCCCAATTTTCTATTAGTGGGCATACAAGTAGAACACATCACACACCCCTTTACATATTTGGTTACAATTGCTTTCGTTTGAGGCCAGTAACAAAACCTATGTAAATTAGGCATAGTTTTTCCTACCCCAAAATGCCCAGACACAAGATAAGTATGAGCTTCTCGTATTACATGGACTCATTCACTTGTAGGAATACATATCTTTCCAAGATGGTAAAGTAACTTCCCTTGCAGAGAATAGTTCTCTACCTGTGCACCAAGTGTTAGCTTCGTATATACTTCTTTAAAATCTTCATCGATGGCATATTGTTCTATACAACTATCATGAGATAAAGAAGCATTCTTCAAAATGATAGAAGCAACACTAGGAGGTCTAGAAAACATATCAACTACCTTGTTACTTGTACCCTTTTTGTATTTGATTACCAAGTGAAACTGTTGTAGAAAACCCATCCACCTGTAGTGCCAAGATTGTTGCAGTTTGGTCTGTGCTTGAAGATACTGTAAGGGTTGGTGATCTATATGTATAATGGTTTCCTTCCCTAACAAGTAGTGCTTCCATTTTTTTACACTCTAGACAAATGCATACAACTCTTTATCATATGTAGGATAGTTAAAAACAACATGGTTAAAAGTTTCAGAGTGGTAACAAATAAGCTTACGATATTGCATAAGTACTGCACCCATGGTGTATTTTTTGGCATCTATCTCGATCTCAAAATGCTATTGAAGATTTGACAGTGCTAATACTGGTGCGGTACTGATCTTTCCCTTCAACGTGTCGAAAGATTTTTTTTGCTTTCCTTCCCACTGAAAAGTGTTTTTCACACTGGTTAAGGCATGCAGAGGAGCTACTATGAGGGAGAAGTTGGGAATGCATCTCCTCCAATATTGGACTGCACCTAAGAAGTTTCAAACTTCGGTTACACTCTTTGGTTCAGGCCAATTTACAATTACATCAATTTTGGAAGGGTCAATTTTCAATTGTCCTCCTCCTACAATATCACCTAAGTAAATAAGTGCAGTCTTGCCAAATTCACATTTAGACAATTTTACATACAACTTTTCCCTTTGCAAAGTATCCAACACTTGCTTTACATGCCTCAGATGCTCATCCCATGTCCCGCTAAAAACAAGAATGTTGTCTAAATATACAATCACAAAGTCATCTATGAAAGGCCTGAATACATCATTCATCACACACATGAAAGTTGTCGGAGCATTACAAAGCCCAAATGACATAACAAACCACTCAAACAATCCCTGTTTGGTTTTAAAGGCAGTTTTCCATGCATCTTGTTCTGCGAATCTGATTTGATGATATCTACTGTGCAAATAAAACTTATTGAAATAGACAACATTCTTTAATTTATCAAGTAAATCATCTATGCGAGAAAGAGGGTATCAATTTTTCACCGTGATTTTATTTAAGGCCTGGTAATTGAGACACATTCGCCATGTGTCATCCTTCTTTGGCACCATCATGATCGAAGAACCACAAGGAGATGAACTAGGCCTGATGACCCCTTGGTCCAATAAGCTCTGTACCTACTTCTTGATCTTTGTCATCTCCACAACTGACATTTTGTACATGCCCACATCAAGCAAAGGAGAATCCTGCTGAAGATGTATCTCATGTTGCATTTCCCTCTTAGGAGGTAATCCATCTTGTTCCTGAAAAATATCATCATACTTAGCAACAATATCAATTAATTCCTTTTTATGATATGGATCACACCCTTGGAAAGCGTCGGATGTCCCGACATCTTTCTCTCTGACAATCATGAGTACATATCTCTTATTAGTGTTTATAAGTCGTTTCATTTGCCCTGCACTAACAAGTGTTGTATTTTCCCTCATGTTGTGATCTCTAACAATATATTCCACTCCTCCCTTAGTAAGGTGGTATTTATTCTCATGTCGAAAGAATACTACTTTTCTATCATAAAGATAAGGACTTCCCAACACTATGCCACATATATCAAGTGGTACAACATCCAAATCAACTTCATCAATCAATTTTGAAGCAATAGAAAATCTTATCCTACATTGTTTGGTGACATTAAGTTTTTCTTTGTCGCATACCCAACCAAGAGGATAAGGTTTCAGATGTGGTTTCATTTCCAGACCCATTTTCTTGACAAGTGCTTCATATATTAAGTTTACTTGGGAACGCGGATCAAATAATGTATCTATCTTAGTATGCTTAGATACAACTCTTATGTGAAATAACTCATTCCTCTTTCATTCATCAACATGAGATTCATCATTGGAACTAGAACTAGCATGAAGATATTCTTTACCTTGTACTCCAACCACTGTGATCTTTCCTTCATCTCCTGAATCAGAACCAAGATCTTGCTGTACTGTAGCTACGGTCTTTGTCTTCCCCTTTCCACCAAATTGTTTCGATTCCTTTTCTAGATGTAGTTTCCAACATTGTTCTTCATCATGACCGCTCTTCTTGCAATGAGTGCAATATGGTTTTCCTCCTTCTCTTGTCACTGTAGCGGTCTTCTTGTCCTTCCTTTTAAACTTCTTAAAAGTCTTCTGTGGGAAATTGGAAGGTTTCTTTGTGTGATCTTCTTGAACATGTTTCCCCATGTTCTCTAGGTGAGTGGCTTGCACACAAACTTTGTCAAGACTAATGGGGTTAAACAAAAGCAAAGTATGTCGAATATAACTATGAAATGCACCAATATACTTCATTAAAGTCTCATAAGAATCTAAAGGAACGTCCAATGCAAGATCTTTTTTCCTAAATTCTTCTGTGAAACTTTGTATAGTTTGTCCTTTACTTTGCCTTAAGTATTTGCATTCCATCATTGCTTTATGTAAATAACCTACTGGATAAAATTGCTTCCTGATAGTTGATTTAAATTTTGACCTTAAGGAAAGAAGCTTACCACACTTACTTTCGTCCCGAAGCTTGCTCTCCCACCATACAAGAGCAATGCCTTCCAACCGAAGAGAAGCCAATTGAACTTTAACTTCCTCTTCATCAATATGCTGGACATGACAATATACTTCAACTTCTCAGATCTAATTATCTAACTTCTTAGGATTATCATCTCCATTAAACATAGATAAAGCAAATTTTACATCAAGCTTTAATAATGGTTTCTTAAAAGAGGCCTTATGGCTAGAATGATGAGAATGATGAGAATGCTAAAAGGAAGAAGAACTAGAACTCGAAGGTGAAGATGGAGGCTCAAGAGGATCTCCTCCAACCCCTTGGTTTACCAAAGTATCATCATCTGCATGTGATTCCTTTTTCTTCCCTTTCTTCTTCATCCTCTTCTCGTAATCTCCATACATTCGCTTGACCATGCGATAAAAGACCATGTGAAAGTTTTTCTCCTGTTAATCATGCTTGTCCTCTTCTGCCATTTTCTTCCTTCTGGATACATGACCAAATTTCTGATTGAAATTATTTAAAGTTCGTTCACCCTGCTTATGATTGGTCCTAGTAAGCATTCACACTTAACAATTCAAGTCAAAGATGACTTCTCTGATACCAACATGATCCAAGATCTTTTCATCGTGACTTATAAAGAATTGCATTAAAAAAACATAAATTTAAGTGCATCATTAAAGAAGGGAAATTTAGAAATGAAGATACATAAGCATCATATATGAACACAAAAAACTTGATAATGGAGTTCGTCGCTGGTGGACTACGTCTCCGGGTCCTGCTCTAAAATGGATAGGCTCTTTTATTAACTTAGTAAGAGAATTTGGCAAATACATGAATACATCTCATTCTGAAATCAAACTACAGAAATGATGCTCAGATCAAAAAACAAACATCACCATTGGATTCATGGCATCGAATTACCTAAAAATGATTGTCTCCATGCTCCGATTTGATTCTGTCACTCCCAGGCCCGAAGGAATCCTTGTCTTGATTTTTCGTGCCCTCTGCACCAACAATAATGACAACATCCACCTCGAAGTGCATGCTGGATCGTACAGTACGGTAGTGCGCCCTTTTTTTTCCATGGACTCTAGCTGAAACATGTTCTTAAGTATTAAGCGGGGTGGATATGCTAAGGCACACCCCTTGGTGTATTGGTTAGAGTGGAGTTTTAAAGGCGTTAGTCTCGGCGGAGGTTTCGGGGTCGAACACGCCGGACTCCATTTTTTGGCAATGGTTATTATATGTTTAGTCATGGTTTAAACTCGTCACTAAGTTTAGCGGTTCGCCTATTATGCCACCAACAAGTACATATATTTTGCGTGGTCCGCCAGATTTGGCGAGCCCACTAATTCATTTTTTAAAACAAAATTTTTTCATGGGCTAACATTAGGCATTCTCGAGATGCCACATGTCACCCTCTGGTCGGGCCATGTGGTGCCTGTTGATTCACCTTCTCACACACTGACATGGCTCACCCTGTCACTTCCATACTGACACATGGTGCTTCCTGGGTGGTGCCACGTGGCACTTTTCTATTGGTCCATATAGACCCCTGAAAAGTCCACTGGTGGGTGAAACATGACAGCCCGTGGTGCTGCCACATGGCATGATAACATCATCTTCTGTACGATGACATCACCCTGCCATGTCAGCTACTGACGTTAGCAATACGAACGCTGATGTGTCCCCTGCCGACTAGTCCTGGTTGACCACATCTTTGACCACGAATATCTTTCAAACTGTAACTCTGTTTGACGAGTCGTTTGTGCTGTTAGAAATCTTGTGACACACTCTTTGTGATCATGCCTTTTTCATAGAGTTTTGGGCACTTTGACTTTTTTCCCTTTCTCTGTCTGCTGGAGCCATTCTAAGCATTCTGAGTTGCCTCTGTGAGTTCTGAGTTGTTCTTAGCCTTCTCTAGATCCTTTTTGGATTAGATACCAATGGTGCTCCATACATTCAATCAATGGAGAAATCTATATCTCCTTTTGGTTGTAAACTTGGTACTTACCTAAATACATATTCATACACATACAAAACTTGAAATTTCTCAATACTCAGACCTTTTCTCTTTGCTGACTCTTCCACATGAGCTACATACAATTAGCATCCTTTCCTGAAACGTCTCTTTAGCTGTAAGTATGAAATATCCCTTATATAAATGGGTCTTGGATTTCCTTTCACTATCCTCTACTTCCCTTCTTCACCAAGACAAGTAAAAGTCTTGTTATGGAAATCCAGAACAACATGATGTACATCCAACCAATTCGTTCCAATAAGGACATTATATGAGCCAAGAGGTATTATTTTCAAATCTATAATAGTGCTAACACCATTCATCGATATTGGACAACCTTTACTAATTTCATTAATTTTTCTTTTAGTTCCAATATCTAGTTGAACCAACCATGATTTCTCATGCTTACTCTTCTTCAAATGAAATCATTCAACCAAATTAGGGGCAATGTAACTATGACTTGCTCATGAATCAATTAAAATAACAATAGGTTGATTTATAATTTTACCTTCAACCTCTATCATGTTTGACTCATGGTCTGCCTATTGATTTTCCAAGGCTAGATATATTCTTGGGATGCTTATGCCTACATCTTCCACTATGGTTGCCTCCTGTAGGTTGTGCACGTTCCTTGTTCTGTCTCCCTCAGGAGGACAATCTATGTACATATGGCCTCTTTTACATCCCTAACACTTGATTGGATACCTTGCCATTTTCCCCAAGGATTATGCCATCTTGGATTCACTTTAAGCTGGTTTAATTTGCCGATATGTATTAGGACTACTCCTAAAGAAATGAGGTTTGAATGCCTTCTTACTTTGATCCAACTTTTCCTTCTTCTTATCTTTCCAAGACTTCTAGAAATTTGGTATAACTTTGTTCTAATCATATAGGTACTTTTCCTTCCTAATGGTCTCATCTAGAGTCTTAGGTTCATCAAATTGGATCTTATTTTTGTAAAATGATGGCAGTCCACTTAAGAGCCATCGCATCTTCACCTTTTCTTCCTTAACAAACCCCACATATCTCAACAACTCCAAAATATTCTTCTCATATTCCTCAATGGTCATATTTCCCAACTTAAGTTCAATGCACTCCTGCATCTTCTTATAATAGTAGTGCTCATAAATGTATTGATGCTAGAAATATTGCTTGAACCACTTCTAAGAAATCCTTTTATCATTGATGTGATTAACTTGTTTTAACTTATCCCACCACATAAAAGACTTTCCTTGTAAATGATATCTAGCTATCCGAACTTCTAGATTGGATTAATAGTCATGCAATTGAGAATATTTTCTTATCCCTAGCAACCAAGCTTCAACATCCTCTCCCCTTTTGTTTTCACCATCAAAATTTGGTGGCTTAGTCTTCTTAAACTCTCCTTGCACACTGTTTTGTTCATGTCTTCTTCTTTGGTGTCTAACTAGGGATACTTTTGCGTTGCTCTTGGTTCTTCATCTGATTATGAATTCATGGCTGAGTGAGTTGGTGAATAATGATGCCTTTGAGTTTTGGTAGAATAATGATGCCTTAGAGTCTTGGCTAAGTTCCCAAATTTACTATTGCAATCCCTCCTTGTGTTGACACGAAGTTTAATTTTTCTACCCTTTAAAACTAAAGCTTCATCTTTTCCTAAGTCATGGAGCCTCCCTTAGTCCAAAAAAGGGAGTCAGAGTCTTCCATTCCTTTTTGGGTTTTGAGATTCAATTTTTCTCGAGGTATGATCTTCAACCATCGCATTTTCCCGGTGCCGAAATCCCGAAACCGTTTAACATATTAAAAAGGTAAAAAAGGGGGGGAAGAAATAAATGTTACATTTTCCGTCGCGTTCCACAAAGTACTCTTTAATCCGTAATTAATTAAACTCCTGAACGCAATCATCGTTCCCCTAATATTTTACGATTAGGGCTTCCTTCTACTAAGCGTTTGCGAACTCTCATCCTTCGAACTCTCGATCCTCGATTTTCCGAAAAGTAAAAAAATAAATATAACTATTCACTAATCTTGATTAATTAAATCTTTAATACGAATGATTAGCGCCTCACTAATCCTATCACAATTTCACGATCCAGGGTTTGCTTATGACATATCCCTTGGCAACAAGATCCCTGAAGTTCCGAAATGCGAAATCGCATTTTCTTTAAACAAAGTCTAAGATTAAAGTTAAGTTGTTTTCAAAACATGATTAGTGATAACTAAGCTGCTTTTCGCATTTCGAGAATTGAGGAAGGTAACGATTTTCAGAATTCCAGCTTCGAAATTGCCGATATATGGCAATATTAATAACGGGTAAATGAAGATATTTTTGACGCGAAAGCGTATCTGCAGGCATATCTTTCCTTTAAAGCATTAATTTTTCATTTCTTGTATTAGTACGCTCGTTACAACACAAATTAAAGGTTAATAAAGGTCTTGTGTTTCAAATTTCATTCTTATCCTTTACATCTGTAGCAAGTCGTATTTATCCATTTTTATACACATTTTCTCTATAAACAGGTTTCTGGTCTAGTGCAACTACCATGGTAGCTAAGAAGGCCACCAAGAAAAGTGAGGAAGTTGTAGAGAGCTCGAGTCCAGACATAGACGTTGTATCTGATACAATACCGCATGCCATCGATTCCATAAAATCCTGCAGGCAGATTTTTTAAACTCTCGATTATGAAATTAAGAATTTCCCTCATGATGCCGACAAAAAACTCCGAGACATAGCAGAGTCTGAACTTCACAAAGTGGCTACATGGCCACGACTCATGACTTATAACGACATGATTAGTTGGGCCTTAGAGCGAACAGACGTACAGACGAGAAACATTCTAGATAGCCGAGGGGTCGTCATTGGCTCTTTCAGATCGAAACATATACAAGTAATGTATAAATTGTCTCCCAGTCCCAAGTACATTTATAATAAAGACTTCGTCAGTGAGTTTCAAAAGAAAGAATGTTTTGAGTCAGACCAAACGTATCCTAGCATAATTAAAGACTGGTGGAGAAACAAATCTAAATTCAGGGTCAACACACATGGTGTCTATGCCACAACCTCTTTAAATGAGTATATGGTCTATGTGGCGATGATGTTATGTAGACTTTTTGGTAAGAAAAGTCCTATCCACTTCCCTGATGAATGGGTACCTCTTTTGCACGAGGCCGCAAAAGGTTACAACTTCAATTGGATAAGATTTTATTCGATAACATAGTGAAGGAGGTCATGGAATATCAAACTGAAAGATCAAAAGGCCAACCAATAGCCTTTTATATGTCCTCATACATCATGGATGCTATATGCTTCTCAACTCCTTTCCCTTTGATGATTTGGAGTTGGAATCCAACTTACCCAGAACCTATTGATGAATATCATTCTAAACTTTGGGAAGAAAATGCCAAGGACTCATTCTATGAAATCTGTCATTTCGTGGCGATATCACTATATCAAATGCTGTACGGCTGTACACCTCCCCACATTTCAGAGTTGGTCATAGGAAGCCTCAAGGCAGTTGTTGACTAGTTTATAGAGGATAATTTCTCCCACATCAAAGTTTTTGGATGTTCAATCCCTCCACATGCACTCCCAAAAATCCTCCATGACAGACTGGTGTGTAGGGAGGTAGCTCATCAAATAGTAACAGGTGGAATTGGGATAGAAATAAAGACGACTCAAAAGAAATCTTGGCCAGTCTTTCCCATTCAAATTGGAAATTTTTCACTTCTCAACTTGGGTCATTCCAAAGTTGAAGCGAAAGTGCTGGAGGAAGTCAAGTTGGTAGACCTCGAACACATGAAGCACGACCCTTACCAGTTAGTGGGAAAACACATGGCCCACTGTAATATGAAGGCTTATAGACATGATAAGTCCCCTTGTGATGACATGTTCAAAGGGACTAGGAGCTATGAGTAGGTGTTAGAGAGGGTGCAGACACTTCCGTCCGATTTGCAAGCTAGTTTTCAGACCTTCCAGAAGCATAGATGGAGTGGTCTACCCAAAGTACTGCAAGGAGAAGCAATCACCCTTCATCAGGAACAAGAAGATACTCCTCCAGGTTTCGGACAAGAAGCACAAGATAAAATCAATCTTGAAGAATTTCCACAGGAGACTGAAAGGTATTCACAAAATGAAGAGGCCTTACAGACAGAAAATCTAGAGACAGAAGCAGAGACGAGGCCTAGGAAACCTCCTGAGTCCAGTAAGTCCACTCCTCCTTCATCACCTGCTGTTGATGTCAATATGCCTAAGGACATAGGAGAGATAAGATCTACAGAGCTAGGAAGTCCCATAGCTTCCTTAACGCCTTTATAGTCCGCTTTTGGACTCTCACAGATGGGAGCCATATATGTTAGCGATCTCACCCCTATCTCCAGAGATGAGATCCCTCCTTATGATTATTTTTTCAGAAAAAAGAGGAAGGTTGTCCTAAAACAAGAGATGTATATGAGGGAGGGGTGTATGGTGAAGAAACATAGGGCCTTGGTAGATGGCCAAAATTTGGAAGAGGAGGATTTCGCTACAGAGGTAGCAGGCTCCATGGGAGACATGGCAACAACAAACCTTTTTACTATGGAAAACATGAGAACAAGGATAAAGAAGAGTAACCAAATTATATCTCAACTGCAAGACTAGTTAAAGAATGTTGAGAAAAACATTAGAGAAGAGGTAAATAAAATCTCGTAGCAGGCTAGAGCTGTTGAAAGGCAAGAAATTCAATCACTCAAATCAAGCCTGGATGAAATGAACCAGAGGATACAAGCAAGTCAGGTCCAGGTTACTCACCAAAAGGAGCTTGTAAGATAGATACATGCTAAGTTTAATTTGACAGAAGGTCGGGTTGTAGACTTAAAGGCTTTCCAGACCCTCTCGCTGGAAACACATACAAAGATAGAAACTGAGCATCAAAAATTGATCTCCAAAATAGAGATCATCCATAATTACTTTCAAGAGGTAAGTAAATCCCTTGACAATATTATTTTACTGGAAAAGGAGGCTAAAGAAATAAGGAATACTTTCCAGAAAGCAGTTGCGTGTTCAGGAAACAGAGAGATGGTGAAAGATATAAAGCTCTCTGTCATAGAATAGGTAAGAGGAGACATCATGATCAAGGTATTGGAAACAAACATATCCGAAAATAAGAAGATAGTCAAAGAAATCAAAGACGACTGTGAGGGAATCTTTGATTCTTTGGATAAGAAAGTGTTAGGTATTGAAAGAAATGATTGCTCTGAGCCACTGGGGCAGATAAACATTGTGAAACAACAATTGAACTGCGAAGAGGGCTTGAAGGAGATTCAGGCGAAAATTTCACAGTTGAAGGAAATCGACACCAACCTAATAGACAGATGGCTGGTACAACCCAATTTATAATTGCAAGTGATCATGTTTGTCGATAAAGGTTTTGAATACCATCTTCCAAAGATACAAAGAAAGTTTTATCTGTTTGAGACTATGGATCTTCCGACACCTCCTAGAAATTTTGTTCATTTTCTTGAGAAATATATTGAATGTATATCATCAAAGGAGGGAGAGACTTCAACTAAACAATGAAGTATCCTTTGAAAGCTTATACTATTGAAATTATAGACAAACAAAATTAATCATGCAACGGTTAAGGTTGCAATTTTGTAACCATTTTTCTCCTAAAAAGTAGGAGATTGCTAACCATCAAGTGTTGATGACCTTGTATAAATACAAGGAGCGAATACTAAAAGCATGCTTTTTTCTTTCTCTAAAAGTGCATTTTGATGAAGTAATTTTGAAGAAACTTTGAATTAATAGAAATGCAGATTGAAGATTACAGATTTTGTCATGTCTGAGTTATGTGTTCCCCTGTATTTCATCTTTCTTTAATATATCTAATTGATGAATGCTTGGCTACAATTTAGTATAACCACTACTGTGGAAATTATTATTCTTGTTATTTAAATCATTTACAATTTTTCCTCTGTATCGGTTATCAACAGATACAAGAACTGTAGATGTTTAGGTTTCAATATCATATGCTTCATTAATATTTTTCTTGTTTCATAGTCTTCTGTTACACTGTGAGATTCCTCTTAAATTGATGCCTCACCTCTTTAATAACTTTATGTTTTCCCTCATATCATGCATGTTTCATTTCCTTTAAATTTAACTCAGATACAAGAAACGACCTACAATTTAGTCATCCTATTAATTCGTGTTTTAAAATCTTTCTCTTTACATTGTGAAATAGAGATAACAAAGCCTAAAAAGAAACACATAATTATATCTCCTTACCTTTATCCTTCATGACAATACCAGTTTCAAGGCAACCTAACATTGAACCCGGTCTTTTGGATCAAACCAACATCGCTCTAAATTTATTTAACACTATCTTACAAACAACAAATAACTGGGTTGACTTGGAACGTTCATGGGCAACAATTGAGAGAGATATCAACATTCAGGAAAACTGGGAATTTCGACAGAGACAGTTGAGAAACCGATTATAGCCCTCACCTTTTAATCATTGATTTTTCTGTCCTCAACTTCCTCTATCTTTTTAGATGCCTTGACAGTATAATTTAGAGCCTTAAAGTATAAACTCAGGAACAACATCTTTTTGGCACCGTTGCTGGGGAACGAAGAAACAAAGCTTTTTCCCTGGGAAGAATGACATTGACACTTTCCTTCTTTGATAGTGAACAAAGTTTGAAAACCTTCTAAGGCTACCTTTATCTTTCACTTGGCGACTCCACATTGTTTAAACTGGCTCTTTATAAGAAGAACACCAGGAAGAATCCAAACGATAAAATTTCGCCTTTTTCCGACCTAGAAAAATTTCTAAAATCAAGAAGATACTTCCAGCAGACTGTCTCATCAACAAATTAAAATTATCAACCTAAATTTACACAGTCTGACTCTAAAGATCAACACAGTGAATCAAGTATTCCACCCCCTTATAGGGAATACTCCGCTGATAAAGCTACAACCCCTGAATCAAATTTAGTTCTCCCTATTTTTAAGACCGAATCTTTCTCAGCCATTTCCCACACCAATAGAAAATGAAGATGTGCCTCACTTCTTGTTGCGACCGACTCTCCCTCGCTTCTCGAGGTCCGATTTCCCACCTCTCAAAACTCAAACAATTATCCTATATATCTCTACTCAACTTCTGTTGATTCTCCTATATTCTCACCCTGTGGTTCTAAAGGAACCAGTCCAAATCCCCAAGCTCCTCTTTCTCAAGTTTCCTCCCCATTGATAACCAATTTCTTCAAACCCTTCCTTATAACCCCCAAACTTTTATCGCTAAAGCCACAATGGCCACAGCTGGAGTAGGTGGCGCAGGAGGTGCTGCCGTAGGTGGTCCAAGAGGAGGTGTAGGCGACCAAGCACCACCTCTTCTGATATTTGCAAAGGTTACTGCAAGATATGCCCCTCTGGTTCTACCAGTCCCTCTCCATGATTTACCAGAAAATTACATGAAAACCTACCCAAGTTCACGGGGGAGGGCGATTTAACGGCAGCTGAACACATAAATTTTTTCGTTTAATTCGCTGACATTCTTGGACTGGAACTTGAAGATGTTTACTCTAGACTCTTGGTTCAAACCTTTGAAGGGAAAGTAAGAACCTGTTTTCGAGGCCTAGTGGCTGGATATATACCTCCATATGATGAACTTGAAAATGCTTTTATCAGACAGTGGGGTGAGTGGAAAGACCATCTTTATTATCTAACTGAATTTGGAGCTCTTCGAAAGAAAAACTCTGGATCAGTCCTTGAGTTTACCCAACGATTCAACAATTTGTACAATAAGATCCCAACCGAGGTCAAAACCTCACAACCTGCAGCGAAAGTGACTTTCGGTGGAGCTTTTAACCCCGACTTTTCCTTATTATTAAGGGAGAGAAGATCAATAGATCTCACCAAGATGCAAGATGATTCCTTGGAAATCGAATCTAACATGATGGCATCAGGGAAGCTGAAAACCAAACTTGAGACTGGAAACAAAGAAATGAGGAGATACAGGGAACAAGGAGGACCCTCTAGATCAGGAAAATCCTCAGAAGACAAAATGGATGATATGGCAAGAATCATCAAAGAACTGTCAAACAAAATATCAAGAATGGAACTAGATCAATCTAAGAATGAACATTACCCTAGAAAGGAGTTTAGGAAAAACCCTAATCCTCAAAACCACCAAAAACAAATTAAGAATGAAGATAAAAAAATCCAAACCCCTTTTAAAGGTGAAAACTTTATATGAGGACAAGACTTGGAGGATTTCGAGGAGTTATAAGAGGATATGAACAATCTTGGCGATGACTGCCTACAACCTTATATAACAAGACACGATTATGAAAAGTATCTAACTACAGAGTATAGGACTGAGAGTAACAAGAACAAGAATGTTTCAGAAGATTTGACCTATCAGGGAATAACAGATGGTATAATGGCTGAGCTCCACCAGAAGTATAACATAAGACCTAGAAACAGGGTTTCCACAACCGCTCCAGTTAAAAAAATACTGTCGAGGGTTGAAACTGACGAAGCAATTTCAAAAATCACTGAAAAATAGACTAAAGGGACTAAGACCGCTAACACACAGTCTATTAAAACAAAGATAGCGGAAATGCCACCCTTAAGCATGCAAAAAATAGACACCCCTATTACCGAAACAAAGGTCCCTCAACCAAGGAAATCTAAAAAGAAAGGGTTGGAGACTCAAACCATGGAAATCGACAAAACCATTGGAAGCTTTAATCTAGAGAATGAAATCAATAATATCAAAATCCCTATTCCCCTTGTCGAACTAGCCAAAAACCCGATATACCGGAAACAAATTGCTAAAATGATTAGTTTTTCGGAAAATGAAAGTCAAGCCGATGTTATAAACTTAGAAGATGATAAGCCTAACATAATTTTCGGCCCACACTTCGAAGGTAACAGAGACATTATTGCCCCTTTCTACATCACTTTGACTGTTTTCGACCATTTGCTCCATAACTGCATGTTAGATTCTGGGGCCTCTCACAATGTGATGCCTAAAGCAATCATGGACAACCTTGGCCTTGAAATCACCAGGCCTTATGGAGATTTATATTCATTTGATTCGAGGAAAGTCAAGTGTATAGGTATGATAAAGTACTTAGTTGTAAACCTTGCACAGGTACCTGCAAAAAACGTTTTAATGGATGTAGTTGTCGTGGATATACCCCCAAAGTATGGCATGCTCTTGTCCCGGTCCTGGGGTGATAAACTTGGAGGTTCCCTTCAACTTGATATGACGTATGCAACAATTCCAGTTTTCCGAGGACAATTCACGCAATTGTACAGGGAAACTAGGTTAGCATTTATGGTTAGTGACCCTCTCAGCCCAAATAATTATCCTGCATATATTGCTGATCAGGATTTAGGTAATTGTATATTATCTATAGATGATGATGTTTATACATGTATAGAAGAAAGTTGTATAGGAAATAAAAAAGAAAAAGAACAAATAGAACAGGATGTATATAGCACTGGTGTTTGGAAAATGTTTTTTGACGGAGCCTCGTCTTATCTTGAAGCTGGGGCTAGAGTAATTTTTGTGGCACCTGATAACCAATTCGTTATCCCTTTCTCTTATAGTCTACAGTGGAACATTGACCACACTAATAACATATGTGAGTATGAAGCTCTAGTGTTAGGGTTAGAGGTCGCTAGGAGAATGAAAATTAAAAACTTGGAAGTTTTTGGTGATGCAGAGCTGATTGTGAAACAGGTTAATCATCAATACCATGCCAAACATCATAGGTTAAGGTCATATCGAAATTGTGTTTGGGACCTAATCAATTTTTTTTTCTCCTTTGTTAATATTCACTTCATTATGAGAGCAGAAAATCAACAGGCAGATGCTTTAGCCAAAGCAGCTTCGACTTTCGTACCTTCCACTACTTTCAAACTAAAATACCATATACAAATGAGACATAGGCCTTCCATACCCAATAATATACAACATTGGCAAGTCTTTGAGGATGATGATCAACTCCGAAAAGTTTTAGAAATAGTAGACGAGTTCGCTGAAACACATACTGACCAAGAGAACCATAATGATTCTATTTGGATCATGCAGGAAGGGGAAGACCCCCAAGAGTTCCACGATAAAATCACAAATCACTGTATGCTAGTTTTAAAAAATAATCAGATATCCAAGGGCCTGATTCCCTTAGAAATGATTTTTAATCATGATGACATCCCTTTGAAGACCACCTTACAACCTGAGTCGGAAGAGGTCAAAGATTGCAATATAGGTACCGAAGAGAGGCCTAGAGTAGTTAAAGTATCCAGGTACCTGTCTCTCGACATCAAGAGTAAATATGTTAAGTTTCTTAAAAAGTACAAAGATGTTTTTTCCTAGTCTTATGACGAGTTGAGAACTTATGATACGACTATCATGGAACATAAAATTCCATTAAAACCAGGTGTCAAACCTTTTAGGCAGAAACTCAGAAAGATTAACCCTATCTTATTACCGGTGATAGAAAAGGAGGTCAAAAAACTCATGGATGCCAAAATCATAGTCCTACTGAGATACTCTGAGTGGGTAGCTAATTTAGTCCCAGTGAAAAAGAAAAACGACGAAATCAGATTATGTGTCGATTTCAAAAACTTGAATCAATCATCACTGAAAGACAATTACCCATTACCTAAGATGGATCACGTTTTATAAAAAGTGGTTGGAGCTAATAGAATGTTTATGATTGATGGTTTTTCAGGTTACAATCATATCGCAGTGCATCATGACGATAAAGAAAAAACTACTTTCACTACCCCTTGGGGTACTTTTATGTATGATAAAATGCCTTTTGGTTTAATGAATGTAGGGGCAACTTTTCAGTGAGCCATGGATATTGCTTTCGTGGGTGAGAGAGATAAGTTCTTTGTTATCTATATTGATGACTTGACTGTGTTCTCCAAATCTGATGTAGAACATCTAATGCACCTTAAACAAACCTTTGAGAAATGCCGAAAATTTGGTTTGTCACTCAATCCCAAGAAATATCATTTCACAATGCAAGAAGGTAAACTCTTGAGCCATATCATGTCTAAAGATGGAAAAAAAATCGATCCCAAAAGGGTTGAGGCAATAGATACAATAAATTTTCCTAGAAATGTAAAAGAAATTCAATGTTTTTTAGGAAAAATAAATTTCTTGAGGAGATTCATTCCTAACTTTGCTGAAATTGTGAAATTGATAACAGATATGCTCAAAAAGGACAGTGAAGTGAAATGGACAAGTGAAGCCAAAGAGTCATTTCAACGCATCAAGAAAGTAATAAGAGAAGCACTAGTCTTGGCGAGCCTAGATTACACAAAAGAGTTTTTGATTTTTTCTTTTGCTTCATAACAGACTATTGCAGCTGTATTGTTACAAAAAAACGAGGAAAGTTTTGAGCGACCTATTGCGTTTTTTAGCAAAAGTCTCAGAGATGTTGAGTTGAAATATGATATATTGGAGAAACATGCCTATGCAATGGTGACATCTCTCAAGGATTTTATAACTTATGTGTTGCACTCAAAGGTCATTACTTATGTACCCTCTAGCTCTGTTAAAGATATCTTGGTGCAACCAGACAACGATGGAAGAAGAGGCAGGTGGTTAGCTAAGGTCCATGAGTTTGATCTAGAAGTCAAACCAACTAAAATTATCAAAGGTTAGGGTTTGGCCAAATTGCTTGCCGAATCGTATTTAAAAACACTTGGGATAAATCAGCTGCAAGAGACCGAGGGATTTCTGGAAATAGACGAGCTTGATGTCACTGCACCTACAACCGAAATTCAAGACAAGTTTTCTACTTTGGCCTGGTATCATGACATCATCCATTGCCTACTCATGCTTCAATGTCCTAGTGAGTTAACCCCGTCTAAAGCTAGGATTCTAAAGATACATGCTATAAAATACTGTATCATAGATGCTAAATTGTATTGGAAAGACCCTTTGGGTTTCCTACTAAGGTGTTTGGTCGAAACTGAAACAGAAGGAGTTATAGATGAATTTCATGTCGGAATGTGTGGAGGACATCATGCGTGGCGAGCAACAACTTATAAAATCTTAAGAGCCAGATACTACTGGCCCAAATTGTTCACAGAAGTGAACACTAAAGTTTGAAATTGTGTCCCTTGTTAGTTGTTCACAGGCAAACAGAAGGCCCCAGCTTTGCCCCGAATCCCAGTTAAAATTGAAGCCCCATTTCAGTAATGGGGACTTGATTTCATTGGAGAAATCCATCCACACTCTAGTGAACAACACAAATGGATCCTAACTACTACTGATTATTTCACTAAATGGGTGGAAGCTATCCCTAGAAGAAATGCACATGATTTGGTAGTAATCAATTTTTTGGAAGATAATATTTTATCCAGGTTTGGTTGTCCTCGAAAAATAGTCACTGAAAACGTGCAAGCATTTAAGTCAATGGCCATGATAATTTTTTTCCAAAAGTATAACATCGTAATAGGACACTCCACAACTTCCTATCCGCAAGGTAATGGTCTGGCTGAATCATCCAACAAAAGCCTGATTACCGTGATAAAAAAGGTTTTCACTGAAAACAAGAAAGCGTGGCATATCCATTTAAAAAATGCTCTATGGGCCAACAAAATAAGTACTAAAAGATCAATTGGGATTTCCCATTTCCAGATGGTATATGGAACGGATGTCATTTTACTAATAAATCTTGCTCTGCCAGTAATGAAACTCTGGTAGGATTCAAATGAAGAACCCAATGACGTTACTAGAAGGATAAACCAGCTGGTCGAAGTCGAGCAAAATAGGACTGAAGTAAATGAAAGGTTGCAAAGATATTAGGATAAAATGAAGGCCTTATTCGATCAGAAAGCTAAAGATAGAGAATTCCTCCCTGGCAAATTGGTCCTAAAATGGGAAGCCAGGAAAGAAGACGCTGGAAAACATGGCAAATTCGATCCGATTTGGTCTGGCCCATATATGATTTCCACCTTTGAAGGAAAAAATGCCTGGTTATTAGAAAACCTGGATGGATACATTCTCAATGCCCCTGTAAATGGGCGACACCTTAAACACTTCATGCAATAATGTGTTTCTAAATCCTCATTGTACATACCGATTTGTTTTCATGCTTTTTGTATAGATTTAAAAAAAAACAGAAAAAAAGGAAAAAAGTAGAGGTTTCTTTTCATGACGTTTCCTAATGATTATAATGTTATGTTATTCATAGGGAAATTTTCTCACGAGACAACGGACTTGAGGTACTGAAAGGTGACATTCGTAGGTATTCCTATCAAGTATCTCACGATGACAAAGGTAATGAACGAGTACTCTTTGGGCTGGCAATATAAGAGCTAATAAAGGTATGAAACCCCATTTTAAAATTTTGAGATAAAAGTCCTAAGAAGTACGAATGAAATAAATCATCGATTCATTTTTGTTGAAATAATAATAATAATAATAAAAAACAACTCACACAAAGAAGTTTTTGAAATAATAGAAAAAAGGACTTAAGAAAAGGTTATAAAAGCTAATTAAGAAAATCTCTAAGAACAGTCATATGTACAACAATTTTTCTAAAACCCCCTTTACCCTCTCCTTGACCACAGTGAATCCTTTTCTCCCCTTACCATGGATGTCTAATCATAAAGTTTCCTGAGAACAGAGGAGTCTCGCTTTGGTCATGAAAACTCTCGAACAAACTTTCAAGAAAGAGAGTAGGTTGTGTTTTTAGTTCTTTAACTTTGGCTGGATCAGAAACATGTCTAGGTTAATCCTAACCTTATTAGTTATCTTAACATGAATAACTGATCGATTTTGCTCAAGGAAGTTACCTAGACTAAAGGTCAAAATTTTTCCCTTAAGAAGTTCTCTGAAGCCCATGATTTTTGAAGGTAGGTGAGAAGATTAACCCAGAGCTATTTAAATGAGTTGACAGACTTTGATTCTTTTTCAAAAAAATAAAAAAATGAATACAGACAGATGGTGAAAGGAAATTCAATATTGATTGGCCCCATCTAGTTCAAAGAGATGAAGAAAGGAAATTCATTATATTGATTGCCCTCATATCAACATTTAAATGCTTGGAAACAATGAAATGGTGAAAGGAAATTCAATGTGGGAAGTCAGATAACTTCACCGGGGTACTGAACGAGCTCACTGGCAGTGAAGCAATATCCTCGTATTTGATAAAAGCTATTATACATGAGTTACAAGATGCTCTGGTAATTTCTCTTCTTTTTGGCTGGATTTTATCATAGATTTCTAGGATCTTCTTACTGGACACAACGCAAATACTTACCTTGATGCAAAAGGAATCACGTGAAACCTGATAGGATGGCTGATTTGGTTTTGATTATCTTACACAGATTTTAGGTCAGTTTCAGGAGAAGAAATCTATTGAAAACCCGGCTCGAGATAGTCAGAACTTTTGTTTTGAAGAGTTTTCAAGGTTAACGTTGAGACCCTAATCTTGTTCGGTTTTTCTCCTAATGTGTCTCACAAAGCCAAATCATTGACTCCATTACCCAATGAAGGCACTTGGTCTACATGTTCTTCTCGTCCCACAAGGAGATGAGATCCCTAGATGGAGCCTAATGTTGACACGAAGTTTAATTTTTCTACACTTTAAAACTGAAGCTTCATCTTTTCCTAAGTCATGGAGCTGCCCTTAGTCCAAAAAAGGGAGTTAGAGTCTTCCATTCCTTTTCGGGTTTCGAGATTCGGTTTTTCTCGAGGTATGATATTCAACCATCCCATTTTCCCGGTGCTGAAACCCCAAAACCGTTTAACATATTAAAAAGGTAAAAAAAGGGGGGGAAGAAATAAATGTTACATTTTCTATCGCGTTCCACAAAGTACTCTTTAATACGTAATTAATTATAATCCTTAACGCAATCATTGTTCCCCTAATATTTCATGATTCAGGTTTCCTTCTACTAAGCGTTTTCGAACTCTCATCCTTCGAACTCCCGATCCTCGATTTTCCAAAAAGTAAAAAATAAAATATAACTATTCACTAATCTTGATTAATTAAAGCTTTAATACGAATGATTAGCGCCTCACTAATCCTATCGCAATTTCGCGATCCAAGGTTTGCTTATGACATATTCCCTGACAACAGGATCCCCGAAGTTCCGAAATGCGAAATTGCATTTTATTTAAACAAAGTCTAAGATTAAAGTTAAGTTGTTTTCAAAACATGATTAATGATAACTAAGCTGCTTTTTCGCATTTCGGGAATTGAGGAAGGCAACGATTTTAAGAATTCCAGTTTCGAAATCGCCGATATACAACAGTATTAATAACGGGTAAATGAAGATATTTTTGATGCAAAAGCGTATCTCTAGGAATATCTTTCCTTTAAAGCATTTATTTTTCATCGCCTGTATCAGTACGCTCGTTACAACACAAATTAAAGGTTAATAAAGGTCCTGTGTTTTGAATTTCATTCTTATGCTTTACATCTGTAGCAAGTCACATTTATCCATTTTTATACACATTTTCTCTGTAAACAGGTTTATGGTCCAATGCAACTACCATGGCACCTAAGACGACCACCAAGAAAAGCGAGGAAGTTGTAGAGAGCTCGAGTCTAGACAGAGACGTTGTATCTGATACAATACCGCATGCCATCGATTCCATAAAATCCTGGAGGCAGATTTTCAAAACTCTTGATTATGAAATTAAGAATTTCCCTCATGATGCCGACAACAAACTCTGAGACATAGCGGAGTCTGAACTTCACAAAGTGGCTACACGACCCCAGATCATGACTTATAATGACATGATCAGTTGGGCCTTAGAGAAAATAGACATACAGACGAGAAGTATTTTGGATAGCCGAGGGGTTGTCATTGGCTCTTTTAGACCAGAACAAATACAAGTAATGTATAAATTGTCTCCCAGTCCCAAGTACATTTATAATAAATATTTCATGAGTGAGTTTCAAAAGAAAGAGTGTTTTGAGTCAGACCAAACGTATCCTAGCATAATTAAAGACTAGTGGAGAAACAAAGCTAAATTTATGGCCGATACACATGGTGTCTATGCCACAACCTCTTTAAATGAGTATATGGACTATGTGGCGATGATGTTATGTAGACTTTTTGGTAAGAAAATTCCTATCCACTTCCCTGCAGAATGGGTACCTCTTTTTCACGAGGCTGGAGAAGGTTACAACTTCAATTGGGATTAGATTTTATCCGATAACATAGCGAAGGAGGTCATGGAATATCAAACCGCAATATCAAAAGGCCGACCAATAGTCTTTTATATGTCTGCATACATCATGGATGCTATATGCTTCTCAACTCCTTTCCCTTTGATGAATTGGAGTTGGAATCAGACTTACCTGGAACCTATTTATGAATATCATTCTAAACTTTGGGAAGAAAACACCAAGGACTCATAATATGAAATCTGTCATTTCATGGTGATACCACTAGATCAGATGATGTATGGTTGTACACCTCCTCGCATTTTAGAGTTGGTCATAGGAAGCCTCAAGGCAGTTGCTGAATGGTTTATAGAGGAAAATTTCTCCTACATCAGAGTTTTCGGATGTTCAATCCCTCCACATGCACTCCCAAAAATCCTCCTTGACAGACTGGTGTGCAGGGAGGTAGCTCATCAAATAACAATAGGTGGAATTGGGATAGAACTAAATACGGCTCAAAAGAAGTCTTGGTCGGTCTTTCCCGTTCAGATTGTAAATTTTTTGTTGAAAAGTCAACAAGAAACACGTGTCTAATTTACTTTTCCCTTAAATAAATTGGACAATTAATATTAATCTATTATTTCATTCATAACTGAGTGAGTTGCATTTGTAACAGAATTATAAGTGTAGTTAAGTGAGTTAAGATCAGTTGTACTAGTTGTAACTAGTGAGAGTTCAATAAATCACTGGATTCACATGCAACTGAAGATTCACCATGGTTAACTACATGCATGTCAGATCCAGTGGAGACCCAGTTGAGATAACAGGCGAAAGGGAAAGTTTGGCTATCAGTTGTGATTTGATCACACATGCAGTGAATATGCTTATGAGCATGTGCAAACTAGGCAATTCGTATCATTGTGAGAATTCGAATTGCAGAGTTTGTGCAGAGGAGGCAAGCTCTATGGACACATGAATTGACACATGTATTTGCTGATTTGTGTATGAAAGTGTGAGACTATTGTATTGTACTGAGAGCTCTTGGATTAGAGTTTTGTATGATATTGTTTCATGATTCATGATATACATAATATATGATAGTGGGGTTTTTAGCTTTACGCTTTCCCGGGAAAACTTCTGTGTTATGTGTTCTTGATATTTCACTTTGTGATTGTGGTTGTGATCGTGGTGTAATTTTCTGCAAGAATAATAGTAGAAGCAATTCTATATTTAATAGTGGCGTATAATTGTTAGATCAGGAGAATCGCAGGAAATACTTAATTTGTATTGAAATTTCTACATGTTATCAGAGCCACGGAGGCCACAGAGCTACGGAAGTGAGGTGCGAACATAATTTCATTCTCGCAGGTCCTGTCTCTAGCAGGATGCAAACTTTAGTACTGTAGACTATGAAGAGTTCTCAAAGCAGAAATTCTTGCACCCTACTCAAAGGTAGGGTGCAAACTTCATTGACATTCTCACAGGTTGCTTAAGGGAGAAGTGCGAACTTCCCTCACCCCACAATGAATTATAGTGTGAACTTCCCTAGAAGGTTCGCAGGCTATACACTAGCAGGGTGTGAACTTCCTTAGAGAGTTCGCAGGTTAGACATTGGCAGGGTGCGAACTTCCCTCATGTTTCTCTCAGGTGGGGTGCGAACTTCCCAGGGAAAGAGAAGTTGCAACAGTTGAGTTTTGGTGGTTGGATAACATTCAAATTTGCAAGATTTTCTTGGTGCGACAGTTGATTCAAGATCAAAATGTCTTTCAATGGCTTGAGGTTGGAGTATGAACTCGAGGGCATCTCTAACTACATTGCTTGGAAGGACAGGATGGAGGCAGTACTCAAAGACAATGGCTTAAAGGATTACATTGACAGAAATGTTCCTAAGTCGGATGTGACAGACACTGCAAATCTTGATGCATGGAAAAAGAAAGTGGCAAAGGCGAGGAGGATTCTGTTGGAGGGATTACGAGACCACATTGTCTCAAGTCTCCATGGGAAAACCACACCACATGCAATGTGGAAGGTTTTGACGGATATTTTCCAAAACAATAGCGACCATAGGAAATTGGCACTCAAAGATAAACTCAGGAAGATCAAGATGGAAAAGGGCGACACCATTCCAAAATATCTCACGAAGTTTGTTCAATGTCGGGATGAGCTTGGAAGTGTGGGAATAGTAGTCATTGCTGATGATTTGGTGAGCTTGGTGCTCCTAGGGCTTCCTAAGAGTTGGCACAGTTATCAAGACTCTGTCAATGGAAGGGAAAAATTACCGGATTGGGAACGATTGTGGTCAGATCTAGTGCAAGAGGAGTCTAGGAAGAACACCAGAGATGGATCTTCATCAAAGTGTGGTGATGAAGAGGATTGTGCTTTGACTGCCAAGGCAAGGAAAGGGAAAGGGAAGAAATTCCATCCAAAATCCGAGTCTAAAGTCAAGAAGTTGGATTTGTCCAAAGTGAAGTGTTTTCACTGTCATGAACATGGGCATCTCGCTACTAACTATCCACAGAAGAGGAAGAACAAGACAATTGCTGGAGCTGCAACTGGTGAGGCTCTTGTCTCGCAATTTTAACTTGACTTCGCTTTGATTGCATGCATGGCTTCAAGTGCATTGGGATCGGTGTGGTATTTGGATAGTGGTGCTTCCTTCCACATGACGAGAGATAAAGAGTCTTTCATTGACTTGGAGGAGAAAGATCTCAGAATGCATATAGAGATGGGCGACGATGAACGATACAGTGCAACTGGTATTGGTACCATTACCTTTCAGAGGGAGTCAGGTAAACCATTTCAATTGAAAAATGTTATGCATGTTCCAGGTCTGAAGAAAAACCTGGTCTCAGTCGCAATGTTGGAGGACAGAGGCTATGATGTTGTTTTTAGCAGTGGAAAAGCCTACTTGCGACATAAAGCAATGGGTCAAGTCAAGAAGATAGGGATTCGAGTTAAGAATCCCTACATGCTGGAGGTAGATGGCTTCAGTGCCATGATAGGCAAGGCAAAAAAAGTGGTGAGCCAGGATGAGGGCGAATTATGGGACAGGCGATTGGGCCATCTTCATCATGGAGCCTTGAAGATCATGCAACAAATATCTACTGGACTTCCAAGGGGAACACTTGTTTAGTTAGATCAGTGCAAGGGGTGCACCCTGGGGAAGTATGTAAAGTCCACCTTTCATGAAAAGGAGAACCGTGCTTCGATGATCCTGGAGAGAATTCACACAGACGTGTGTGGACCATTCTCGGTTGCTTCAACAACAAAACATAGGTATTATGTTATTTTTGTTGATGACTTTTCTCGTAAATGATGGATATTCTTCATGCAGAAGAAGGATCAAACATTCTCAAAGTTCTGTGAGTTTAAAGCATTGGTGGAGAAAGAGTCGAGGAAGCAACTGGAGGCTCTAAGGAGCGATAATGGTGGAGAATACATCTCTAATGAATTCAAAGATTTCTGCAGCAGAGAAGGAATTCGAAGAGAACTCATAGTGCCTCATAACCCACAACAAAATGGGGTCACAAAGAGAAAGAACAAAACGATAGTGGGTGCAGCACGAGCGATGTTGCATGATCAGGGCCTACCAATGCATTTGTGGGTAGAAGCATGCAATACTGCGGTTTATGTGCAAAACCGTTGTCCTCATAGAGTACTTGGCATGAGTACACCTGAAGAAGCTTTTACTGGTAAGAAACCCGTTGTTTCCCATTTTAAAATTTTTGACTCATCTGTTTATGTGCATGTGACCAAGGATGCCAGGAAGAAGTTGGAACTGACTGCTAAAGTTGGGATATTTGTGGGGTACACAGAAACACCCCATAATTATCGTGTGTATTTTGCAAACAGTAAGATGATTGTTATGCGACGAGATATAAAATTTGACGAGGGGAAAGCCATGCGGTTGTCGCTTGAGAGTGAGCTAGAATTGCATGTAGAAGAGGAACTGCTGGTTCCCAAGGATGAGTCTCAAGATGTGGATCAACCACATGAGGAGGTTCATGGAGTGGAGGAAACCACTCAAGCAGAGCCATCCATCAGAAATGGAAGAAAGCGCACCACGAAAGCTGACAGATTGAGACTAGATGTTGCACAAAATGTACGAGCCCCTACTTCACAGCGCAGACAGAGACAATCTCCTAATCGATTTGCTGGATACATGGCTCTCATGAGCAAATGTATTGTGACTGAACCATCTTCCTTTCAGGAAGTAGTGCAGGACCCCACTGGGGTTGATGCTATGGTAGAGGAGTATGACTCTATTTTCAAAAACAGTGCATGGGAAATTGTCCCAAGATCGGTCGACAAATCAGTGGTAGGTTCGAGATGGATCTACAAGGTAAATCAAGCTACTGATGGGAGTGTGGAGAAATACAAGGCCAGGTTTGTGGCCCGGGGCTTCTCACAGATCGAGGGGATAGATTATGATGAGACCTTTGCACCTGTTGCAAGGTACTCTTCCATAAGATCCATCCTTGCACTCTCAATGCATATGGGCTAGCGCATTCATCAGATGGATGTAAAAACTGCGTTCCTCAATGAGATCATTGAGGAAGAAGTGTACATTGAATAGCCAAAAGGTTTTGAGACCTTTTATAGAGATTCACATGTGTACAGACTCAAGAGAGAACTATATGGTCTGAAGCAAGCACCCCGTGCTTGGTACACTCGAATAGACAACTATTTCACCGGATTGGGCTTCACCAAAAGTGAAGTAGATACAAACCTATACCAAATTGTGGTGGAGTGTAAGATTTTAATCATTGTGATTTATGTTGATGATTTAATACTGATTGGTGATGAGCAGCTAGTACACTCATGCAAGGAGGACCTTGCAAAGGAGTTCGAGATGAAGGATTTGGGCCTTCTTTATTATTTCCTTCGATTGGAAATATGGCAGCGATATGGCGAACTTTTTGTGTCTCAAGGAAAGTATGCAAGAGAGATACTAGGTAAGTTTCTCATGGAGGGCTACAAACCCATGGATACTCCTCTTCCAGGAAACTGGAGAAAAGAGGATGCTACTTCTGGAGAAGTAGTGGATGCTACTGTTTATCGACAGTTAGTAGGTTCGCTAATGTATTTAGTGAACATGAGACTGGACATTTTCTATGCGCTTAACCAACTAAGTCAAGCGATGGTTAAGCCTACCAAACTCTTTTGGAAGGTGGGTAAGCATGTCCTGAGATATATGAAGGGAACATCTGAGTATGGATTATGGTACAAACACACATATGAGATGAAGTTGCATGGCTTCACGGATGCAGATTGGGTAGGCAACCCAATGGAAAAAAAAAGCACATCAAGGGGGATCTTTAGTATCAGGTCTACAGTTGTTTCTTGGTACAACAGGAAACAAATATCCGTGGCACTTAGTTCAGCGGAAGAAGAATACATGGAAGCAAGTCAAGCTGCATGTGAGGCTATCTGGATGAGAAAGATCTTGGTTGGTTTGTTTGGTTCTCATTTAGATCCGACAATGATTTATTGTGATAATCAGAGTTGCATTAAACTCTCGATTAATCCTGTGTTTCATGACAAATCTAAGCATATAGATATCCGATATCATCATCTCAGAGATTGTGTGCAGTGAAAGATCATGTTGCTTCAATACATTCCTACGAAAGATCAGGATGTAGACATTTTGACGAAGGCGCTCACTAGGAGCAAATTTGAATATCATAGAGACATGATTGGGGTGAAGGATAATGCCTTTCTTGTTGAGAGGGAGTGTTGAAAAGTCAACAAGAAACATGTGTCTAATTTACTTTTCCCTTAAATAAATTGGACAATAAATATTAATCTATTATTTCATTCATAACTGAGTGAGTTGGATTTGTAACAAAATTATAAGTGTAGTTAAGTGAGTTAAGATCAGTTGTACTAGTTGTAACTAAACATGCACTAGTGAGAGTTTAGTAAATCAGTGAACTCACATGCAACTGAAGATTTGCCACGATTAACTACATGCATGTCAGATATAGTGGAGACCCAGTTGAGATAACAGGTGAAAGGGACAGTTTGGCTATCAGTTGTGATTTGATCACACATGTAATGAATATGCTTATGAGCATGTGCAAGCTAGGCAATTCGTATCATTGTGAGAATTCAAATTGCAGAGTTTGTGCAGAGGAGGCAAGCTATTTGGACACAGGAATTGGCACATGTATTTGTTGATTTGTGTATGAAAGTGTGAGATGATTGTATTGTACTGAGATCTCTTGGATTAGAGTTTTGTATGAGATTGTTTCATGATTCATGATATACACAATATATGATAGTGGGGTTTTTAGCTTTACGCTTTCTCGGAAAAACTTCTATGTTATGTGTTCTTGATATTTAACTTTGTGATTGTGGTTGTGATTATGGTTTAATTTTCCACAAGAATAATAGTAGAAGCGATTCTGTATTTAACTGTGGCATATAATTGTTAGATCAGGAGAATCTTAGGAAATACTTAATTTGTATTGAAATTTCTACAATAATATCTCAAAACTTAACAGCTAGAAGATTTTTTTGAGCCAGTTGGAATAGGTGGGTGGCCACCAATATCCACCTTAATCATCACAATTTATTGACACTTTTGTCTTGCTAATTATTTCCGCTACACCATCATTTTCTTCCATTTCTTATCGCACTGCGACCATGCTTGACCACTAGCCATCTATTTTCTCCCATTTTACAAACACCCTTGGATGAGAACTGTTGTTATGAGTGGTCATCATTTTCCATGTCCTTTTGTAGTCCATTTCTTAAGTCATGTTCCATGTTCCTGGAACTTCATCACATACAACTCATTCTTTCTAGCCGAGCTTACTATTACCCCTTTGTCGTACTTGGTAATCAACCATGAAAAATGCACACCTTGGAGTCTTATTTTTCCTTTCAGAATCTCTAAACATGAAATGAAAATAGAACATTCACTTTCTTGGGCTCGTTAAATCGATGAGATCGTATATGGAGTTTTTTTAGGATCTTTACAAATTCCTTAAATATCAAAAAGACCATCGAGCACCATTCTCTACCTCAAGCTTGAAAATAAATCCACAGGTCAACATATCGAGCATAATTCCATTTTATTTCGCGCTCGTTCAAACATGAAGGAAAGAAAAAGAGTGGGGGATTTTCATTCTAGTCATGTTCACAAATGGAAACTTTCATCGAGTTCCCTTGAATGCCACACATGTTTTGTGTCTATGTACTAAATTTGGGTTATCCATTTTCTCTGAGTCATTACCATCTCTATGAGTTCTCGAACTATGCTGACTGGTTACTCCTCCAGTCATCCATGGCTAGTGTTTTGGTCATTACTGAGTCAATGTTGCCAATTCAAGTCATTTATTGTGTCATTTTGTTCAAGGAAGTTATCCTGTGTCGACCACTTTTAGTACTTCAACCCATTTATCTCGACCATCCCTGAGTTAGTTGTGCTCTAATATTACACTTTTCAAACCATCTACCTTTGTATGTTTCATGTCGATTGATGGGGGATACATCAAGGCCCTCCTTTGATGGATTTATTCCTATCGACACCAGATCATTATCTAGGATCAAAATCTAGAAATCAATTAGTACCTTAGGACTTGCAAACATCAACAACAAGTTCCCTTTCATTTTGGCAATGGGTTTACATAATTGGATCATGTTGAATGAGTCTATGAGTGTTCGACCACATCTCATCCATTCACACTCACTAGATTGTACTAGGTATCTTGGGATCCATCATCATCATCGGTGGATTCCCTTGCATCTGTTAATGGTATACATCAATGACTGGTAATAATACAATTTCTACCATGCTCAACATCAACTCATTTATTCACATGTTGTAGATTCATTCCATCGGGGTCTGGGAAAAAGGCCTTGGGTTGGGACTACAGAATTCTTTTACAACATCCCCTCCCAAGTTGCGATGGAGTCATTCATTATTTCTTTAGAGATCGCTCGGGCATCGAGTCATCTCAATGATCAATATACTGTGACATATATCCACATTTGTACTCGGTTGTGGCTATGCTCTCACTTGTGACATGGATCCACAATGTATTCTTTCATGGCCATGATATAGTCAGTTACATCATGCATGGATCCACAATGTACTTTTTTGGTAAATATGCTTAGTTTCTATTACTTAGCATGGGTATGCCTGCCTAGAGGATGTTATTATTGTGCAGTTATGATTATAGGTTATTCCCATCTTCCTTCTCCTAAATCTCCATTATTATTGTTCATAAATTATTTTGGCCATCAGAAACCTCTCCTGACCTCACACTTTAGGGGGCATCTTTTGTACAATTATTTGCCACATGATCACTTGATGGACATCATCTAGAGGTTATCAGGTTGAGACATTGATTTATGTCACTTTTTCCTTGAGTTTTCAACATCCTTTTGCTTGGTCACGAGTTTTTCCTTTACAACTCATGCCCCAAAGTTGTTGGTCATGCGTTTCTCTCTTGCAAGTTTCGACTGGTCACAAGCTACTGGAATGCAGGGCACGAATAGGTATGTTACTCCCCATTTAGGATTGATTACAAAGAGATGAGATGAAATTTTAGTTTTCTCATAATATGACCTTGAGAGGTTTGTTATCTTGAGTGTCTAGATTTATCCCCCATCTTATGTCTATCATCCTATAAATTGAGGGTCTCTCATGGGAAAAATGGAGGAGGAAAAGAAAGAGTAATCTTATATTGTCGGATTGATCATAGAGCTTAGGGAAGGATATTGGGAATATCTTCATCAAGTCATTTTATTGTAAGCTTCTTGTTTTATTAATAGAAGATTCACATGACTTTCCCCTCTATTTGGTTGTATGTAGTTATTATGATTCTTGTAGAGAGTTAATATTTCCATGTTTTGATGTTATATTATTAGATCGGTGTTGGGTGTAGGCCTATTTTGAGAAGGAAGCTTATTTTTGGCATAGGCCTAATTTTGGAAAAGGATCTGTTTTGGGGAAATACCTAACTTTGGAAAGGAAGACCTAATTTTGGAGCGCAAGCAACATGTGGCAAGAAAATAACATGCATAAAAAGAAGGAAAAGAAGCATGCAAGAGGAAAAACAAAATGGTGTGTGGGAAGACAAGCCTAACCATGATAGGGTTAGGGTTTTTGATAAGATTGCAATGGCTATAATCCTATAAATAATATAAATAAGGACCGAGGAGGGCTAGGTAAAGAGAGGTATGCATATATATGTGTGTGATATAGAGATATCATAACAGAGAGAGTTGATTATAATGATTTTGTGTGATTGTTGAGTGTAATAAGTCTTGTATAAGAGTCGAATAAGGTAGTCTTTGAGGGTTAGGTCACAGGCTGTGGAGCCTGGGGTGATCTAGTCTTCCTCATAGAGGTTTCTTACCCTCATCTTGATTGTATTACTAAATATGTAATGCATGCAGTGCAAGATTTTGCAACAGATTAAATAAAAGAGTAGAGAAGTCAGATATTTGTGGACGTAGCCCTAGTAGGGGGTGAACCATGGTAAACTTTGTGTTATGTGTGATTGTTAATGAATGTTCACTTTCTTTTGATCATTAGTTTATGAATGAATGGTTAAACTAGAAATATCTGCATGCATGCATAGGTTTAAAGATGAATAAATTAAGGAAGTACTTGAATAAATAACAAGGATAATGCATAAGGAATAAATAATACAATCACATATCCCCACTCATTCCTAGAATACAAGAACTTGAGTATTGCAGTCACCCAAAAAATCTATCTCAAGTGAGACTGCATTGTGCACCCTGTGCGAAGCGTTTCCTTATGGTTTACCAGGAGGGTCGATAGTTTTTAGGTGTTTTTTTGGAAACCTGTTGAGATACGAACTTGGGTCGGCCTAAGAAGAAGAGAAAGAACAACCAACAAATGGTTCCATTTCCGATTGGAACTGCACAAGATTGAATGGATGAGATCCGTTGAAGAAATGCGTGGATAATGAAAATATAAAAGGGAATGTTCAGGCCATGGAATCCAACGAAGACAACGATTGAAAGATGGTTGAAAACAAAGGAACTTGAGTTGGCGCATAAGGACAACAAAAAACCTAAGTTAACATTGCATAAATATCTCAACAAATACGTGTTTAGCGACTTGCATGGGGTAATTTTTTGTGATCCCACATTTGTTGAGGAGTGGTTATTGAGGTTAAAATAAAGCCACCCTACAAATCGAATCAGACAGCTGGAGTGGAATCCTGTGGAAATCACGCAGTTATAGAAATCTAATTAAAAATTTATGTGCACAATAGATTTCTAGTTAGACAATATTGTTGTAGGTTTTATCATCAAATTTGCAGTAGATACCATGAAGTACTAAAAAGAAACAGAGCAAGATTTTTAATCATCAAATTACTACACCTAGGTACCTCTCCCTAAGTGTCGCAAGTGTCGTAAAAGTGTCATATGCACCTTTATAAGTGTTGCATACACCTTGAAACCATGAACTAACATATGTCATAATCCCTAGTCAATGTGGAGGAGAAATATATTATATGAAGGTCCAAATATTATGTGCACACGAATTAATTATCAATATCCATGAAAAGGAAATTAATTTAGTGTGAGAATCCACCTCACATTTGGTTTCCTATTTTTTAGGGGAGGTTGAGGATCTCATGGATGGTTGACAATATTTCCTCCTTTCTCCCCTCTTCATTGACAATTTCACAAAATTCTGGGAATTCTGGGTGATTTTTTCTGATTTTTAAGCCTTTGTTTTGAGTTTCTGGGAAGGGTAGGGCTCCCCTGGAATGTATATCAGAGTGTTGATATGTAATCAGTGCTCCCCTATAGTGTATATCATAGCGATTCAACGCTCTGTGCCCTTGAAAACATGAGCGTTGATCTCCTTTTTTGGTGATTTCTTCCCTTTTTTGCTCAGTTTTTCTCAGTCTATCTTGCATAGATTTTTTCCTAGAGTCTTTACTTTGGCTTGTGGATTTGTTTGGGTTGAAGATTTGGTACTTATAACTTATTTTGATGTCTTGTTTGAGCGTGCAACCTTTTCCAAATTGTGAGATTGATTTACCTTGTTTTTTCTTGGTTTGGTTTGAATCTTGCGAAGTTTTTGGTTTTTTGACTGATTGAAAAGGTTTGCAAAGGTTTGTTGGTCTTAAGTCACTTTTAAAATCTTTCCTTTTTGAATGATTTGAGACTTCATGTTGACCACGACCTAGCTTGTATTGCTCTTTCCTGCTGCTCTTTTTGTCAAGACAGTGGAGTGATTTAGCTTTCTCCTTATCAATTTTAAGATTCTCCTCTTAACTTTCTTGTACTCCTTGAATTCTTGTCGATTGTCGAGTCTTTGATTGAGTGAGTTATATTTTTTCAGTTCTCGTTATCCTGTGAGTGCATGCTTTGTTTGAAATCATTTTTGCTTCATTCCTTTTATATCTACATTCGACTCTTTCATTTCGATTGAAAGTAATGGAGTGTTAAAGGATTTTCTTTTTCTTTCGTTAGATATTAGAATCAAACAAAGAAAATAGTTGCATTATTTTTGTTGGGTAGTGTAGATAACTAGGTTACATTTATAAGATTTCATTTGGGAATTGGGTGTTCTTGTTGAAGAAAGTTGAACCTCTTCTCCATCCCATATGTAGGATTCATTGAAGAAAAAGATTTGCATCTCATTTTTCTGCATTCTTTTGGAGTTGAGTCTACAAAATCATCAGTTTCACTTTCACACTCTTCAATAAACAATAGCCCTAAAATGAAACGCTTATAAAATTGATCAGACACTTTTATATTTTCTAGTAGCGAACCTACATTAGCTTAAAGTGTAGGGATTTGGAATAGGTTCTGAGGATAACTTTCCAAAGTCATCATAAGAAAATAGAATCTTGTACTAGGGAGTGGTAAATCCAATTGTTCGTATAAGAACAATTGGGATCCCCCTATCACACAAAGGTTAAACACGAGGTCGCATGCGGGAGAGAAATGGATATTTCCCCTTCAAAGATTAACCCACGGAGCAGAAATATCGTATATTGGGGGTTCTTCCTGAGAAACGACTGGTTTCATTTGGTCTCGGAGCTTCGCGAATCCTAAATCCGTTCAGGGTTCTCAGTAGTATTATGGTCCATTTGTATTCAGTTCTCTTGAAGAATTTCAGACTTGATATCCTACCCATAAGTTCCTTCCTGACTGTCGATTGTACTCGCCCAGAGGATGACTGTGAGTTGGTAACCTTAGTGGCCTATATCTATAGGGTTGATACTCAAGGTGACGGTGAAGGGAAGTCTTTGATGTACCTAGGTCAGTCGTTGGTCAAACTCAATCAGGCTCCTTGGAGGTTACACCCACGGGTAAAATCGTGTGGGAACTTGCACCAATGTGTAATTCCGTTAAGCAGGTCGCCAACATAACTGATCCACCCACTCTATCCCAACCCCTTCCTATATTGATCTAGCGATGTTTGATTTCATCACCAACTAGTGGTTTCATTTTGGGAAGATTTTTTTTATTGTTTGCTTATTAGATTTGTAGCGTGTGTTGTTTATTTTCCCTAGTGGACCTTAGGTTGAGTTAGTGTCAATGGTGTCAACTCCTGGGAGTACCAATGGAGGAACCCCTTTTCCCAGGGAACATTTCACCTTTCCTTCTTTTGGAAATGTTGGTCCTCCGTGCATTTCCACACTGAGTCTTCCTGGACTCACGATCGGATTATTGGTTTGGTTGTTCCCCACTCCAGTGATCTTGAATATTCCATGTGCTTTAGATGCACCTAATGCTTTATATATAATCTCACATCCCACACATTAACCTCATGTCGACCTTTCTCCTTCTTCACCCGTCAGGTCTCCTTCCCTTTCTCCTTCTTCGCCTAGTGAAATCTTTAAAGTGAGTATCCACGTTGATAAGAAGAAGAAGAAACAGAAAGAGAAGAAGAAGAAGAAATAGAAAGGGACCAAGCCTCCAAACACATCAGACCATGTTCGATCCAAGAAAACAACTACAGTTAATCGTATTGGGAGTGTTGATAAAGTTGACAAGTCTAAAACGAAGAATCCTAAACCCAAATTCCCTTGCAGGGTTTGTAAGGGTAACCACTTTCTGAGGGATTGCCCTGTTCTCCCCAAGGTATTATAAATGTGGTCTTCCATGTCATCAGCCCCTACGGGACATGTTGGTGACACCCTCTCAACTAGTGACATTAAGGTTGGTAAGAAGAAGAGAACCGTCAAATTTCCTTCATTGTTATGCGAAGGTGATCATTACTCTCACCTTTTCCCTTGTATGGACGAGGCTCCTTATATTTTGGAAAAGCTTCAACTTCCAACTAGTTATCATAATATTTCTCCAAACCCATCGTTAGTTGATGGAATGGTCAATCCGGTTCCATCCCCAGTCAGTTTGGTTGATTAGGTGGTCAATCTGGTTTCATCCTCGGTTGAACCACTAATCAAAGTAGTTGATCTAGTTTTGTCATTGATCAGCCCCACTCTTCATCTGAAGAGTTCTAAAGTGATTGATCCAGTTCCATCATCAATCGATCTCACTCCTCCCTTGAGGAGTGCCCAAGTAGATGATCTAGTTCAGTCATCAATCAACCCCACTCTTCATCTGAACAGTGAAACCCAAGTGATTGATCCAATTCTGTCATCGATCAACCCCAATCTTCATCTGAAGAGTGCCAAAGTGGTCAATCTAGTTCTGTCATCGATCGATCCCACTCCTCCCCTGAGGAGTGCCAAAGTGGTCAATCCAGTTCCGTCATTGATCGATCCCACTCCTCCCTTGAGGAGTGACAAATTGGTCGATCCAGTTCCATCATTGATTGATTCCACTCCACCCTTGAAGAGTGCCAAAGTGGTCGATCCAGTTTCATCATCGATCGATCCCACTCCTCCCTTGAAGAGTGCAACCAAAGTGGTCGATCTAGTTCCGCCATCGATCGATCCCACTCATCATTCAAAGAGTGAGGATGTCGCTCAAGTCTACCTCATTAATATTGATTCACCTGGACAAGGGGGAACTCCACTCATCTCGATGGCACCCTCTTCAAGAAATCAAATGATTTCTATTAATTGGAATCATTTGACAGAACCTCATCTTCCTTATTACGTTCCTTTCCAAATCACCGTGCAGGTTTGTGATAGGAATATTCCTAACACTATAATATACAAAGGTGTTTTTGTTAGCATCTTATCTGTGAATTCTTGGTAATCTTTTGGTTCCCCACAACTTGCACTCATGACTCAGAATCTGTTGACCTTTGACAAAATAGTTAGTCAACCTTTAGGGATCCTTCCTTAGTTTCTGGTTACTTTGGGAGGAAAAACGGTCTACATTGATGTGATGGTAGTTCATGACCCCTTGGACTTTAATCTGCTCCTCGGGTGGGATTATGTCTATGTTATGAGAGATTTTGTTTCCACTCTCTTTCGAGTGATCTGTTTCCCTCACAATAGAAACATAGTAACAATCGAACAAATTTCATTCATTGACCCTCATCTGATGGTCAACCATCCTCCTGCTTTGAACGGTCCATACATGCTAGAGATGTCCTCCCCACTGTAGGTAATGACCTACCCCATGCGTTCAACCCTGCATGAGAGGGAATATCTCCCTTCTCCTGACTTAGATCCAGTAGTTGACATGGTCATCTCTTCGATAGGGCTATTAGAGCCAGATCTCCCTACCCTTATCGAGTTCGTCGACATGTATTCCTTCCGAAGTGTTTTTATTCCATCTAACGAAGATCTCCTAGAATCCATGGATGACATTTGTCCCTTAACATGTATTCCTTCCAGAGCATTTTCCTCTTGGAATCCATGATCAAACAAATGTCTTGAGCATAGTTTTAATTCTCCGTGGCAAGCTCGTTAAAAAACTAAACAGAGGTCTTGAGCATAATTTTTCTTCTATGTGGCAAGCTCGTTAAAAAATGAAACAAAGGTTTTGAGAATAGTTTTTCTTCTCTGTGTCAAGCTCGTTAAAAATTGAAACAAAAGCTACGAGCATAGTTTTACTTCTTTGTGGAAAGCTCGTTAAAAAATGAAACAAAGGTCTTGAACATGGTTATTTTCCTGTGTCATGCTCGTTAACAAATGAAAAATTCACCTCTCCTATCAAGTTGAGTATTTTCACTAGATATTGTAGATGTTGAGTCGAGTATTTAGCTAGATCTCTTAGATGTTGAGTTGATTCTTTCATTATGTCTCATATTTGAACCTTCCTTTCATCCTCCCTTATAATTTTTCTCCATCTAGTACAGAAATTGGTGACAACCTCAAAGTCGGTGAATGAAATGAAGCTTGGGGGGGCATGTCTCTAGCCTTTGATTATCATTCTGGAGTTAAGCCGCTAACTTTTCAAGATGGGGGCAGAGTACCAACCATCCATGGCTATCCCTACATTTGGAAATTACGTTGGGAATTTACAAGAATAAGTTTAATTTTGTTTCAAGATTGTGTAAAAATGAAACCAATACTGAGCATAGTTCTTTTCCTGGGTCAAGCTCGTTAAAAAATGAAACAGTCACCTCTCCCATCAAGTCAAGTGTTTTCACTAGATCTTCGTTGGCACAGGGGCAGACCCGAGGTTCATCTCTCGAGAGTGCACCAACAAAACCCTAACTACCGACCCTTTTGGCAACACCTACGAAGTAGATGAAGTCTCACCCGAGGTAGAGGTAGGGGTGGTTTTAGGACTCAAGTGTCTGAAACCTTAGCTGGGACACCAATCTATGATTATATCTATTACAAGGCACTTAGCATAGATCATTCATCTATATTTAACCCTTATAGTACTTTGTAGATATCACAGAACATCACAGTGAATACTTGGACTAAAGATGACTCAATCCTTAGCCACAAACATAGATTATATTCAACAGATCAAGCACTAAACATCTTATATATCAGATCTAACATTCATTCTTTTATCATAAGCACAAATCATAACTAGATCTACTTAATCACAACAAGCACTTAGCCAAAAGGAAACAACACTTAGGTCAAAGCACATAGCACATTACACAGAGTTACCGTGGTTCACCCCCACCCTGGGGCTACGTCCACAAAGTCTTCTTATTGATATTATCTCGGTCAAGGAGTTACAACACAAAGCTTCAATGACCCTTACTTCACACAGAACAAAATATCTGCACAACTCGCTAGATCCTTCTTCCTTGTGCTCAACACAAAACCACAACAACTTGCACTTAACATTCCAATCTCCTTACAATCATGCACAAAGAACTTGAGATACACATCCGACCACACAGGTCCAGCTACTAGCACTAAGCCTTTATCTATACATTTGAACTAAGCTATCCCCCCTACTTACATTGCTTAAGTATCTATTTATAGATAACGAAATAGGCCTAAACATGGGTAAACCGATGGGCCGACATCCCTTTCCCTTTACATCAACCCAAAAACCCAAAAACGTACCCAAAAATAGGTCCTTCTTGCTTCGCGTTGCACTCTGTCTTTGGCAAGCTGTCACAGTCTCAAAATGGTCAAATATGACCAAGTATCCTTCAAAACTTGGTCAAGGGTCAACATGCCCCCAACACTCACTTGTGACTCGTCCCAAGTCACTCAGGTCTGTTCAATTCTGCCTCGAATGCCTCGAGCTTGGCTCAAGCTGCTTCGACCTACTGTAGTGAGACAACCTCTTGCTCAGTAAGTTCCTGGATCACTGTGTCATTGAATGGTCCTTCCAGATGTTGTTCTGCAGTGATGACAACCTGTTCGAGTTCAGCTTCATGGTTTTCAAGTTTAGGGAATATTTGGCATGCCTTTTCTTGGATTGGCTGAAGCCGTTGGGAGACTTCCATCACTTTACTTTGCAGCGCATGTACCTGTTGTTGGGCTGTGCGTTGTTCTGCAAACCTCTTCATTATTTCAAACGGGGTCAAAGTCTTTATCTGTGCCTATAGTGTGTCTACATGCTGCTTGGCTTCTTGGAGTTGTGCCTCCAATGTCTGAAATTCTAGAGTGTATGCGAGGGTTTCATAAGTCTGGGTGCTTCTAGCGCTTAGTTTCTTGCATTCCAAGGCGAAGGTTTTTAACTGACCAACTGTGCTTCGAGCAGTGGCCTCTCTTAGATCTCTAATTTCTTGAGGGGTCTCGGTCACGATGCGGAGCTCCAGATCCATGATGCGCTATTGGAGTTGTTGGATTAATTCTTCCAGTTGGGTCACCTGCTGTGGAAGACGATCTTCCATCTTCACCTCTATGACTGTTACAGAGTGCAGTGCTTTGTGAATCCTTTCCTGGACTTCAAGTTTCTCTGCTAGCAACCGTGCCTTTTCCTCATCCCACTTCTCTTTCAGGCTAAGATTTTCCTGTTCTGCCTCCTTTTGTTGTTCTAGAAGTGTTGTCTGTGCTCGCATCAAAGCCTAGGTGGCTTGCGCTGTGTCTTCTTGAGCTCGTCGAAGGCGAGCTTCAACTTGATTAGGAATCTGGTGTAACTGTGTGGGCTCATCGTCTATTCCTGATGTTTCACTTATCACGGGTGCTGTAAACACTGCTTGGCTAGACTGGAGTGCGTGCTGCACTTCTTTGAGTTTGCCTTTGATTCGGTTGAAGATCTCCTCTTGATTTGCTTCTTTATTTTTTGTGAGCTCAAGTGAAACGTCGTTCAACAAAACAATTAAGAAGTCAAAGTCATCCGGGGTAAGGGTAGTTTTAAGCGTGGTCCGGGCAGCCTTAGCTTTCTTTCAGGAGGAGGGTTTTGGTGGTGTCATATTTCATTTCATGGAGGGATCCTCCTCCTCTCTTGGTGGAGTCACTTCACCTCTATTTTTCTCCACTTCTGTACCACCTATCTCATCACCATCACCTCCCTACGCAGGTGAGATTGAAGCAGTCTTCACGGATGTGCTAGGGATATCTTCAACTTCGTCATCCTTCTTAGTCCTGCTTGGCCCGGGTGTATCTGGCATAGCTTCAGGGCTTTCCTCGTCGGACATATCTGTGGGGTCTGCTGCAACAAGTAGGTCTGCTGACCATTCCTTGGTGATCTCCTCCAAGTCGTCCTCTGTCCGTTTGTAGTAGGATTGGAGCTGTTGTTTATGTTCATCACCGCGCGTTGTAATGTAGATGAAGTGGCGATCCACGCTAAACTTCATCAAAGGTCTAAACCTATGGAGTGTGTTCGGGTGATTTGCGGTGTAGATTGAATTGCAATTTTCAGTTGGTTGAAGTAAGTGTGGAAGACAGCGTTAGACTGCCACTGCTTGTTCATGTCACTGGAGTACCACAACGTACAAAACTTCGTGGCTAGTGGTTTGAAAGGTTCGATCTCCGGGAAAGTGGCTCCCTCTGGAAGCTCCCAAGTGATGAAAGCTATGAGTATGAGTAGCCAACTAAAGTGGAACTCATGCCCTTGGTCTTGCACTCCTCTACAATCCATCTCTAACTGGTTGACGAGATATTGTGCCCAATTCTTCTGTAGTCCCTCGACGTAGTTCCCTGCGAGGTCAACTACGAAGTTAGTCACCTGTGTTGGTCTGTTCTTATGAACTAATTTGCCCACGATCAACTAACATGCAAGGCACACCACGTTGCTCTGGATGGAGGCTACCTTGTAGCCTCGCGTGCCCTTCTCTACATCGCCATAAGTTTTCTTTATCCACTGTGCTAGTGCTCGGTTGGAGGTCTTACCTGGGTAAAATTCCTGTGGGTCAGGGCCTTGCATGCTGAGTCCTGTGATCATATTGATCAGAGTCAGATCCATAGTAATGTGGTAGTCCAACCAAAAATATCCACCGTAATAGCAAGACAACAACAACCTGACGCATGCGTTGACTTCCTGGTGTCTGTCGAAGTGAGGGATCTTCATTACGTTGAGTAGTGTGGACTGTGCGAGGTTTTGGGTCCAGGACTGCGAGACAATCTTAGGATTATGACATTTGGTCTTAGTTAAGTATTTATGCGGAACCAACATGATGTAGGTTTTGTGATCTCCAAGGTTAAAATCACTGAATTTTAGTGTTGCGAGCTTATCCTGGTCAGCACGTACTGTGCGCACTCCTTTCGGAAGATACAAAGTGATCAAGTTGTACTCAAAGTCCCTGGGTACACTATCATGGTTAATATTTCCACTCAAAGGTGGGATGTAAACCGACAAAATGCACGGGATCAGCTTGGCGTTTGCAATATCATCTATGTGCTTTGTTCTTGTCTCGGTCGTGGTTCTGGAAGGTCCTGTGCCACGAGCAGTGGAGGGAGAATCTTGGACTCCTCTTGACGACGATGCTTGCACACCTGTAGGCATCCTTCTCTCTGACATGACTCTCTTAGCCATTAGGTCAGTCAAAATTTTTTCAACTACTTTGTCAACAACGCTGAGCTTGTCCTACATACAAGCTTGGGTCCACTAGCTCAGGTGTGAAAATGACGTCTGAGATTACGATGAATAGTAAAGCAACAAGACAATGATCACAGGGTGAAGTAATCTCAAGGTTCGAGCTCGAATTCTCACTTAGCAGAAAGTATTCTAGGTGCGTAGCGTGACGAACTAAGTAGGGAAACTTAGCAACGGTCTGCTTCCAACAAATATGGGGCCTGTATTAACTCTGTTCTATCCATTTTGGTGTTGTTCAATGGTCTAGTGGGAACCCACAATTACTTTTTGACCCGTTCGGGGCGAAAGTCGAACGGGTATATCGGTCCAACGACTATATTACTCCGCCATGGAAAAGTTCCAGATGTTGTTGTTCTGATATCTCAGCGAAGCTCAATTCTTGTGATGTTTCCTTCTGCGGGGTTCCTTCTGGAGTCGTCTGTAGCTTTCTAATTTTGGCCCTCTTCTTACTTAGATTTCTAGCCTTTTCCCCAATGAGCTTAGTTTCGATCACCCTCTTTTCATTTTGAATATTATCTTCTCTTGACATAGTCACTTCACGCTGCATAGGATCTTTCCTCAGATCCAAGGGTGATACTCCTTCATCATATGGGTTAGATATTTTGATCTTCTGTGGTTCCTCTAACGCTCTCTTAGCTTCGACATCCAGGTTTCTAGTATTTAACAATGGAGATATGTTCTCTTGTTCCTCCATCAAGTAGGCAATCCTTCTAGTCATAAATTCCATGAGTTCTTGCTTCTTCTGTTCTAGGGATTCCTTTTCTTCTTCCCTCTGGATCTGGTCTTTTTCAATCCAAATCTTTCCTAGAAAAGATGGAAATGGGGAACGGTCCTCAATAAATCTAATGACTTCAAACTCTTCCTCTGTCGAAGTTCCATGGGTATTCATAGCTATCTGGGTAATTCTGCCACATAGAGTTACCATTTTGCCTTTAAATAACCTAATAGTTCATAGTGAAGGAACCAGAGCAGGCATTCCTAGGGTTTCCCAAGTTCTTTCTTCCATAATATTCATTAGTGTTCCCTCATCCAGGGCACAGTCAATGTCGAAGTCTCCTATTCTTACTTCGATTTTCTCTTGTTCTTCGAAGATTTCTGACAAACTGACATCCTTATGATCATCTAGGGTTTCTTTTATTTTCAGTAACATGATCTCTGATTCTTTCTGGGGTTCTTCCATAATTTTAGTCTCTTGATCTCCTTCAGAGTTTGCTTTTTCCATATTCAGTTTTTCAAGTCTAGCAACCATTCTAGGGCAATCCAATACTTCATGGTCCATAGCTTTACACCAGAGGTAGCTAGTGTTTCTCCTAGGGCATTCCTTAGCAAGATGGCCTGGTATTCTGCAACTATAACAAAGAGTTAATCCACTCTTTCTCTTCAATGATCCCCAACTCTTCTTGTACTGCACGCTAGGATCATAATGGTTGGCCTGCAAAAATTTCTTTCTGGGATCCTGCATCCACTTGTTAGTCCAGACATTCTTTCTATGCATAGGTATAACATATCTATCGTTATACTTATCATATCTATTCATATCAAACTTTTTTTCATCTATTAATGCCCTAGTTTTTAAGCTAGGACATAATCTATCAAACATACCTAGATCCATGTTCTAGAAAAAAAAATTTCACTTATCTACAAAGCACAAAGCTTCCAGATCTAATAAATTTTGACTATTCTTACCTTTATTAGAGCACATAGCTTACAAATCTTACCTCTTTTCTGCAGATCTGACTTCTTTCTTTCAGAAATTTCCACTTTTACTTTTCTTAGAGCACAAAGCATTCAGATCTCGCTTCTTTTCTTTGGATCTTATATTTATTTCTTCAGATTTGACCTTATTCCTGGTACAAAGTTGCAAAGGTCGAGTAAAATGCTGCGCACTAGGGAAACAGATCTATGCACAAATCTTTCTTTTGCACAATGTTTCTTTTTCCTCAGTTCCCGACAATCACAGTTTCAAGTCCCGACAACATAACCATTTGTTGGCACAGGGGCAGACCCGGGGTTCAACGCTCAAGAGCACACAAAAAAAACCCTAACTACCAACCCTTTCAACAACACCTGCGAAGCAGATGAAGTCTCACCTGAGGTAGAGGTAGGCGTGGTTTCAGGACTCAAGTGTCTGAAACCTTAGCTGGGACATCAATCTATGATTATATCTATTACAAGGCACTTATCATAGATCATTCATCTATATTGAACCCTTATGGTACTTCGCAGATAGTACATAACATCGTAGTGAATACTTGGACTAAAGATGATTCAGTACTTAGCCACAAACATAGATTATATTCAACATATCAAGCACTAAACATCTTATATATCAGATCTAACATTCATTCTTTTATCATAAGCACAACGCATAACTAGATCTACGTAATCACAACAAGCACTTAGCCAAAAAAAAAACAACACTTAGGTCAAATCACAGAGCACATTACACAGAGTTACCGTGGTTCACCCCCAACCTGGGGCTACGTCCACAAAGTCTTCTTCTTTATATTATCTCGGTCAAGCAGTTACAACACTGAGCTTCAATTACCCTTACTTTGCACAAGACACAAGATCTGCGTAGCTCGCTAGATCCTTCTTCTTTGCGCTCAACACAAAACCACAACAGCTTGCACTTAACATTCCGATCTCCTTACAATCATTCACATAACACTTGATATACACATCCGACCACACAGGTCCAACTACTAGCACTAAGCCTTTAGCTATAGATTTTCACTAAGCTGTCCCCCCTACTTACATTGCCTAAGTATCTATTTATAGTTTACAAAATAGGCCTAAACATGGGTAAGCCCACGGGCCGACATCCCTTTCCCTTTACATCAACCCCAAAACCCTAAAAGGTACCAAAAAATAGTTTCTGCTTGCTTCACATTGCGCTCCGTCTTTGGCAAGCCGTCGCAGTCCCAAAATGGTCAAATATGACCAAGTATCCTTGAAAACTTGGTCAAGGGCCAACAATCTCATAGATATCGAGTCAATTCTTTAGCTATATGTCGTAGACATCGAGTCGAGTCTTTCATTAGGTATTGTATTTGAACCTTTCTTTCATCCGCCCTTATCCTTTTTCTCCATCTAGTACAGAAATTGGTGACAACCTCAAAGTTGGTGAATGAAATGAAGCTTGGTGGGGGCATGTCTTCAGCCTTTGATTATCATTCTAGAGTTAATCCTCTAACTTTTCAAGTTGGGGGTAGAGTACCAACCATCCATGGGTATCCCTACCTTTGGAAATTACGTTGGGAATTTACAAGCATAAGTTTAATTTTGTTTCAAGCTTGTGTCAAAATGAAACCAATTTTGAGCTTAGTCTTTGTTATTTCTCATGCTCGTAAATACATGAGAATAGGTTACCTATCTTAGTATTTGTTCTTTAGTGTGCTCATAAATACATGAGAATGTGACTGAGTCAAATTTTATCACTTTTTCGGACTCGTAAAGGTTATACGAAAAAGGAACCCCCTGGAGTCTCCTTTAAGCTCTTTTCAGACTCTCTAAACATGAAAAGATTGTCGAGTGATATTTCTTCCTTTCACACTCATTAAAAGGTTCTAAAGGGCGTCTTTCGACTGATTTTATCTCTTTTTCATCCTCGGAGACTAAAATTATGAAAAATTATAACCCTGGAGTCACCTTTAAGTTCTTTTCAGACTCTCTAAACATGAAAAACAATCAAGTTTTCTTTCTATGGAATCACTAAACTACACATTGAAGGACCCATATGGGAATGCACCCTTACTTCTTCTAGTTCATTAAATAAAGGAAGACAAACTTACCAAAGGTGAGTTATATTGAGCATGTGTTACCCTCCTCGAGCTTGTTAAATGAAAAAGAGGTACTCTCTATCTGGGTGGGGGGGAAATTGAAGGAAGTGGGTCAAGTTTTTGAGAATCCTTTATGGCATCTTTTGTCGCCCTTGAACATGGCACCTATTTGCATCTCGTATTACAGTTGGGTAATCTTCTTGTCTCCAAGTCATATCAATTCCATGTGTCGCCATACTTTTTCGTTCAGTCGAAGAGTGCTCTTATTGTCATCACATCACATTCTTGGTACTTATCAAGTCAATGTTTCCATGTCAGTTGTTGTGCCTCATTATGTTCAAGGGAAGTTTCACTTCAAACCATCCATCTGCAGTATTTCCAGTTTCCATTTCTTGTGTTAGTCCATACTCATTTGATTCACCATATTACATCACTTTCATGTGTCAGTTTTGTGTCATTGATGGGGGATACATCAAGGCCCTCCTTCGACAAGTCTTTTCTTGTCGACTTCAACACATCATCCGGGAATTAGATTTCGAAACCAATTACTACCTTGGGACCTGCATGCCTCAATGGCATACCTCCTTGCTTCTAAAAGTAGGTTTACATCACTGACCTCTAATCGTATGATTCCATGAATGTTCGACCTCGTCTCATTTATTCACATTCATTGGATTGTACTAGGGTACCTTGGGAGTCATCGACATCATTGGTGATTTCTCTTGCACTTGTTAATGATTTACCTTAATGACCAGTAATCAAGTGGTTTATACCATGTTTGACATCAAAACATATATTCCCATGGCTAGATTTGCACCATATCGAGATTTGGACGAAGACCCTAGGTTGAGCGTTCACTATGTTATTTGCTTTCGTCAGGCTGCGAAGGAGATCATTTGTTCATGTTGACACATAGACTGTCACATAGATCCACATTGTATTGGTCTGTGGCTATGTTTTATCATCTCATAGCTCCATTATGTATTTCTTGTGGCTACGATCAGTTCATGTCATGGAGGTATGGATCCACATTGTATGTTTGGTGTCCATATCCTTAATCAATGATTTTCATGGATCCCCAGTGTATTGGTTGGCGGTCGTGATTTGATTCATCTCTTATTCCAAGCATAGGTATGCATACCTTAGAAATGGAACATATATTAATATTGTTTAATGGTTGTTTGCAGCTTCTTCCAGGTTCTCCAACTCCAATCCCTTGCATTGAAGAATTGTAAAGTGTTCCGGCCATTAGTTTCTCTTTTGACCTCACACTTTAGGGGGCATACTATTACACATAAAATTACCACACCTAGGTACCTCGCCCTAAGTGTCACAAGTGTTGTAAAAGTGTCATATGAACCTTGCTAAGTGTCGCATACACCTTGACAACATGAAGTAACATATGTCACAATCCCTAGTCAATGTGGACGAGAAATATATTATATGAAGGTCCAAATACTATGTGCACATGAATTAATTATTAATATTCATGAAAAGGAAATTAATTTAGTGTGAGAATCCACCTCACATTTGGTTTCCTATTTTTTAGGGGAGGTTGAGGATCTCATGGATGGTTGAAATATTTCCTCCTTAAAATCCTTGGGAGATATTTCCTCCCTAAAATCCTTAAGAGATATTTTCTCCCTAAATATCTTGGAGATCCCATTTTAGTGGATCTGATGAGTGACCCTCTCCATGGTGGTTAAGCCTCCAAATCCTATATAATGAGGGATTTACATGGAGAAGATAAGGGCATATTAGAGGTATCAAACTTATGATCTTGGGAGGAATATTTTGGGTATCAAACTTATGATATTGGGAGGATCGTGCAAGGGTTGGATGAGGAGGACTTGGAGAGGTTGTTGCAACTGCATCTACAGATTGTAAGTGTCTTTTTAATGTTCTCATTAATATATGCTTGGCCTATTTCCATACAGTTTATGTATCTTTACATATGCTTATCTATTGTAGATGAATTTGTTTAATCTAGTATGCTAGAGTAGGAGTTTCCTTGTGTCTCTTTGCTATGCAGGTATCAAGATATGTGAATGAGTTTGGAGATCAAGCTCAAATTGGTCTTGCGAGGAAAAACACCATAAATAGGTATGATCACCTTTCCTCCTTCTATCTTTTCAACTAGTTAAGAAAATCTCAAAGGGATGTTAGTGTCCATTTTCATCTTTCTGTCTCGGTATTAGGGGTCTAGAATCTGAGGGAAGATCCACCTATCCACAGGGGGATTTTTCTGTAACAAATATTTTTTAAAGGGACTGAGAGGTAGGTACATCATATCGTTGTATACTTCAATCAATATTTTATTGTATGACAACAGTGTAATTACCATGGAATCCAACAACTAAACTTCCCTGCATGCATGGGGGAAGGGGGGAAGCATTGACAGGAGGTTGAGATATGGAAAAGGAGATGGATAAAGGAAAAAATAATGAGGCCATGGACCCAATCATGATGGAAGAAGACTAGATAAAGTAGATAATGGAAAATATCGAAAGATGCGCAACAAAATACCCTACAAATATAAAACGAATAATAAGAAGAGAGTCATACTTGATAGAGAGGGCTTGGAAAGATACGAAGAATAGGTATAGGATCTCTGGGTTGTGGAGTAGATTGAGGAAATATTGCATGCAACATATGAAAGGAAAACATGAGGTCCAAGGTCAGGGACAAAAGGAAGAATTCCAATATAGATTATTGTCAGTGTGGAACCTATAACCCCATGTGCAACTAATACACCATAAATAACACCAGTGTTTAGACAACCAAATTTTAGTGGAAGAAAAACAACAGGACAGACATCCAATCAAGGAGAATCAACTGGGGGAGCTAGTTTAGGAAGTAACAGTCAATTATCTACACCACATAGAGGCAATAGTTCAACATAGTTCAAAATGGTAGGACATGATCCCACAATCAGATTACCATAATTTTGGGGAGAGGCATCAAAGGACCTTGAAACACACTTATTCATCTGTGAGAAGATCTAGGAAGCAAAACAGATCAAAGATGGGGATACAAATCTTGCGCAATTATCTATCACACTAATATAGCATGCAGCGGATTGGTATGTGAGCTTAGATGTAAATAGTCCACAGGGAATACCAAAGACTATTGCAGATGTGAAAACAATTTTGGTAAACGAATTTCAAAAGCCTAGCTCAAAAGACCAATACATTAATGAAATGATTGAAATCAAGAAGAAACCGGGCAAGTCGATTTGGGAGATTGATCAGAGGTTCAAATGACTAAAAGGAAAGTTGAAATATGCAATTATTGACATGCATCATAGGAACTTATTTATGAACTCACTATTACCATACTTGAAAAGCACATTAAGACAACAAAAGTTCCAAACTCAGGCAAAGGCTCTGCATGAAGCCTTACAATTGGAAGAGAACCAATATCAACAGATAGATCTAGCAATAGAGGAGATGAAGGAGGATTTGAAGAATCTAACATTTCAATTTAACCAGAATAAGGGTAAAGAGAAAAGAGAATTTGTTTGGTGTACCCTATGCAGGACAGAAGGACACCATAAGAGAAAATGTCCAACTTTTGCGCAGTATATGGCGACAGGGGTTCCAAACCCATTACCAACAAGAGGACCATGGTGTGAGATTTTTAAGACGCATGGTCATGATACATATCATTTTCCAATGATGTATAAATATAAGAGAATACCAAAAAGTTCATATTGCAATTTTTGCAAATCAGTGGGTCATGATAATAAGGATTGTAGAACGATGGAATTGATGAGAGAAAGAACTTCAAATACTTATAGGGTGCAGGTAGAAATGATGATAGGAAAAGTTTCACCTCGGGTCAGACAGGTGCCAACACCATACAACATTGTGCATTAGTAATACAACAATGTGCAACAAAAGTATAATAATGCACATCCATAGTGTAACCCCACGCAGTATAACCATGTACCTCATTACAGTGCACCACGAGGAGATCGAGGTAGATACAAAGGTGGATGACAAGGCAGAGGAGGATTTGGATGAGGCAAAGGACTAGTAGTGTACCACAACTTCCAACAACTAGGACATTATGCAATGGATTGTCCACTTCCACCAGAGACATGTATGTACTACTGCACAACATACCATGACACAAAATACTGCCAAACACTCTTGGGGAAGATCCAGGAAAAAAGGAACCAGAACAAATAGAATGTCCAGTGGATATTTTCAGAAGCCATGGATGATGGGAGAAACATCTATATTTTCACTCGAGGAGGATCCAAGATAGGAACTGATGCAACAACACAAGATCCATCTCAACACCAATGGGTTAAGAAGAATACTGAGCCACATAAGTAGTTTGACACACGGAAAGAAAAGGAAACATTTAAGGAGGCTAGACAAGAGTTTCTCAAGTGGAATGTGGCATCTACATTAGTAGCACAACAAACTTAGAACACATGAATATAGAGGATGCCATTCTCAATGGACCATACCAATAAAGAACAACCTCTAGAGCAAGTAAGTACCATAAAGACTTTTCCGAAATCCTTTGTTAATTTATTGAATGATCCATGATATGTTAAGGTATTAAAAAATATGTTAGAAATATGTAACACAGAGGTAGAAGGGATGTTAGAGTAGAAAATATTTAATCATCTCCATACAAGAACAAGGACAAGCAGAGAATTTAGACTGAATGCCCACATTGGGGATTTCAACATGGGAGATGTTAGATTGGATTTAGGCTCTGAAGTAAATGTCTTACCTAAGAATATGTGGCAATGTATGGGGGAACCCACCCTAGGATATTCACATGTCCAGTTGAAACTAGCAAATCAACACAGATTGTTACCTATTGGAAGGCTTAAAGGTTTGACAATAGATTTGGATGGAGTGTGCACTATGGTAGATTTTGAAGTGATAGATATAGTGGATGGAACAAAACCTTACCCAACATTACTTGGATTGGATTGGGAATTCAATAACCAAGTTATAATCAACCTGAAGACAAGAAAAATGAATTTTGAATAAGGCAAATACAGAGTCATTGCACCATTGGATTCTTCAGAAGGAGAAATGTTTGTAGAGGCCACTTGTTTATATTGGGAAGAAATAAACTAGTTATACAGAACCATCGCGTGACAAGAGGATTATGTTAACCCGACTGCATATGGGGTACTCAGTTGGAGAAGCATTACATCATGTGMTTTCAACTCAGACACAGGTTTGGAGGATTGGCAACAACAATTACATGAAGTTTCCACAAGGAGGTGCACAAGAATATATCGTGCAGTAAGATGGGTTGGTACATAAATAAGAGAAACTCCCAATTTTCATGGGCTAAATGACTTAGAGGAATTATTGACAAAATATGAAGAGGAAGTGATAGAAAATCATAGGCTCTTAGCCCTAGATATTACACTCGAGTCAACACTTGCAATATGGTCGTGTGTGCACAAAGAAAAAACTCAGGATTGGTATTAGTATAAATGATTTATGTGCATTAGATTTGGTGCAAAACAGGGGAGAAATAAAATGCAGAGGTATGATGGACAAGGAACACCAGTGGAACACTTGGAGAAGTGCAAGACAAAGTGGAGGATGAATCCACCAGAGGAATGACATCATCACTTTATCCATACATTGTAAGGAATACCAGGGAACTGATATATAGACTAGGAGATGCGCAGAGGCACTACATAATGGACAAGATTACAATTTTTTTTTGTAGTAACCTTCTCATTTGAACATGGGAACCCCAAAATTTATTCATCATTGAAGTTGATATGGGGAATGATATTTTTTGATGAACTAGAAGTTGAAATCGTGACATAATATCAACAACATAATAGACATACATTCAAAGAGTTACTCTCATGTTATCATGATGAAGAGGAAGCACCAAATGAAGATGATCCGTGCAACATTGAGATTACAGAGATTGAGGGAGAAGTAGAGGTGGAAGGTCCATCTCTGGAGTTAGAATTATTTGTTGCACCAATCAAAGTTAAGAAAGTCAACATTGGGACGGATGAAAACCCTAAAATGGCAAGTATTGGAGACTATTGGGATGAGAAAACAATAGAAAGAATAACAAAGTTACTACGTGAATACAGTTACCTGTTCCCAAAAACATTTACAGAGATGAAAGGCATAATAGGGGAGTTAGGTGAGATGAAGATACCCCTCAAACCTGAGGCTACACCTGTCAGGAAAAGACCTTACAGACTGAATCCAGTGTAAAAGCAGAAAGTGAAAGCAGAGATTGATTGAATGTTGGAAGTTGGAATTATAGAACCAGTAGAGGAATCTGAATGGATCAATCCCATGGTAGTCCAAGTAAAGAAGAAAGGGGGATAATGATTTGTGTAGATATGAGGAAACTTAATTATTCTTTCTTACATGACCCTTTCCCTACCCCTTTTACATATGAAGTCTTAGACAATGTGGAAGTACAGGAAGCATATTCATTTACAGATGGATTTGCAGGTTAGCATCAAAACAAAATAACTCCAGAGGATAGGTATAAGACTACTTTTTCTACAAAATGGGGATCCTACCAATATATAGTCATGCCATTTGGACTGAAGAATGCACCAACCATTTTTTCAAGAGTAGTCATAGTTGCTTTTAAGGAATCCATACATCAGTTTCTAGAAGTATATCTGGATGACTAGACTGTATATAGTCTTTTAAAGGACCATGTAGAAGTGTTTAGACTAATGTTGGAAATATGAAGGCAATGTTAGATATCATTAAACATCAAGAAATTCATTTTTGGTACACCTTTTGGGATATTGTTGGGACATATAGTGTGTAAACAAGGTTTAATAGTTGACCCTTGCTAAGATTGCAGTAATTGTGAATTTACCACCACCAAAGTCAGTGCGCCAGTTAAGAGCAACACTGATACATATAGGCTATTACAAGAAATTTATAAAGGGGTATGCATAGATTACTGCACCAATGGAAAATTTGTTAAAGAAGGACACCATATTTCACTGGAATGAGGGCTGACAGAAAGGATTGGACACTCTAAAGGAAAATATGATAACATCACCTATATTAGTATTTCCAGATTGGGAAAAGACATTTCATGTGCACGTATATGCATCAGCCATAGAACTTGGAGTATTTATGGCATAGCCAAGAGCAGGGGACTTAGACCATCTTATAGCCTTTGCAAGTAGAAAATTTTCAGAATCCGAGCAGAATTACAACACCACAAAAAGAGAAGGCCTAGGCATGGTATATGCACTTCATAAATTCAGGCACTATTTACTAGGTAAACACTTTAAAATGTTCACATACCATTCTTCCCTCAAATATCTAGTCAACAAGCCAGTGTTGGGGGGGAGGATATATAAATGTCTATTATTATTCCAAGAATTTGATTTCGAAGTGATAGTCAAACCAGGGAAGCTGAATGCAGGACCTGATCACCTGTCAAGGGTAACTAATGGAGAATATCCTACTAACTTGGAAGACAACTTCCATGATGCATAGTTATTTTCAGTACATGTAGCTGATGAATACTTCACTGATATTATTGTATACTTAAGCACTGGGGTTGCACCACATGACTTTAGCAATGTGCAGAAGAAACATCTGGTAGTCAGAGTTGTAGACTATCAACTCATTTCAAGACATTTATATAAGATGGGCGCATATAGTATTTTGAGAAGGTGTGTATTGGAACATCAATGACCCATAATTTTGGTAGAAGCTCATGAAGGCATAGTTGGTGGAAACTATGCAGTAAAATATATCATGCAAAAGGTATTGTGTGCATGATTATGGTGGCTAACAACCCATAAAGATGCCAAGGAATATTTCCAGAAATGTGATGTTTTTCATAGGGTTGGAAAACCCAACATAAGGGATGAGATTCCCCTAAGACCACAAGTGACTCTAAAGGTATTTGAAAAATGGGCAATAAACTTCTTTGGACCTATTAATCCACCATAAAAAAGGTCAGGAGCTAGATATATCATTACTGCGGTTGAATGCTTAACGAGTTGGGAAGAATCAACACTATTTAAGGACTGTAGCGTAGAGAAAACATCAAACTTCTTATTTGAGCAAGTGATCACCATATTTGCGTGTCCCTGGATTCTGATGAGTGACCAAAGCACTCATTTTATTAATAATACCATTAGGGCTATGACTGAGGAGTTTGAAGTCTATCACTAGAAGAGTACACCATATCATCCTCAGGCAAATGGAACAGTAGAAACTTTCAATAAGATTTTGGAAAATTCTTTGACTAAGATATGCAATGTCAACATGGATGATTGAGACTTGAAAATACCAGTAGTACTATGGGCATATAAAACTACATGCAAGAAGTTGACACGACCGACACCATTTAGATTGGTGTATGGTTAGGAAGCAGTGGTGCCATTAGAATTTCGGGTACCCAGTCTGCACGTAGCATCAATTACCAACATGACAGAAAGAGGCAAAGAATAGGAGAGGTTAAGTCAATTAATGGAAATGGAAAAGGACAAGATTTTGGTAGGATTTCACCAGGAAGTACAGAAAGCAAGGGACAAAGCCTGGCACGACAGACATATTAAAAAGAAGATTTTTAAGGAGGGAGACCTAGTTCTGCTCTATGACGACAATTTTTTGCAACACCCTGGTAAGTTTAGACTGTATTGGCTAGGGACATGTGAAGTAAATATTGTCATAGATGGGGGATCTGTGCAGCTAAAAGACTTTGGAGGAAAAGAACTAAAAGGGATGATAAATGGCAGTCGACTGAAACTGTACAGGGATAGTAAACCTACTAATTCTTAAAAGTTACAACACAGTAAGAAAGTTATGTATATAGTGTACTATAGCATATGTTAGGAAAGAAAAATCATAAAAAGGAAGACAAAATTAGAAAAATAAGAAAAAGGAAGACAAAAGTAGAAAAATAAATAAAATACAAAATACCGGGAAATATCGTGCGCAACAGACAGTGAAATTAGCGCGAAAAAAAAGTGACCGTGAGCAGCATATGGCTGATAGGAAGAAAAAACGACGCACTAGGGGAAAGTCGCAATATAAACGTACGGTGCACAAATTTATAGCGCACTAGAAAATGGGCCAACAATCGAAAAAGAAAAAAACCATTCGTCGAGGTAAAAAGGCGTGAATTGAGCATTTATGAAACTTAATGAAGCATGCTCGACAATATTGAACACATTTATGACCATCAAAGAAGCATCTCCGAGAATATTCAGGGCATTTATGACACACCGTATATAACTAAAACACGGGACAAACAAGACATATTGTGAATTTACAAACTCGTGAAGCTAAGGAGCACACAGATAGGAGGTGAATAGTTGAGTTCAGAGATCGTAGCAGCCAAAGTTTAACCGAAGAAGGAAGAATTACCCATAATGGAACCTCCAAAGTTAGGCACACCTTGTCAAACAACACAGAAAACACGTAGTATCCACAGTTCACCATAGGAATCCGCAGAAGCAAAACAAGTGTTTACACAGACATAGGGAATCATCGATGTCGATGCATTTCCTTCGCCACAGATCAAACCAATGAGCACCACACTAGTAGAGGAAGAATGGCAAGGCCCGATGATGGTCGAGATGGACATAGATTCACATGACAGTGCATGAGGCCATGACCCATTAGAAACATGAGACCTACAACAACCTTCTAGGGTCGTAGCAACCCACAAAACAAATGGCGTTGATAGTTAAAAGGAAAGAATATGATGGGCAAAGGCCACAACCTATTATGGGGTTCACGTAGCACAAGGAAGTGCAGCTCGAAGATATCACAGTGAAACCAAAGTCGGGTTGGGAAGAAAGAGAACAAGAGGTTGGGACATCTAGTGTGCCAACACATATCAAGGGGAAACAACTTATCGTGCGGTCCTCGCACAAGCAGCCTGGCGCTTCTATCATTTTTCCACGCATTCTGGATGGGGTGCAAGCCACACCTAGTTTACTAGGCTGCATCAAAAGGTTACAGTACGCAGACCATGACATGTCTAACACCAACAAATTCTCATAATTTTCACAACAGGTGTATATGGAGAGCTTGGGCACATAGTCGTTAGGATATTCAGTGTTGTAACCAAAGCAATGGGTGGAAGGCTTAGCAAACACAAGGATTCTTAATTTGTTGGAGATTCCTAACTTCGAAAGGGGGAAATATGTGAACAACTGTGTGAAACAGTTACTGGTAGTTCTCCATGGAGGATTTTTGTGGCTGGACGAACGAGTCTCCATCGATGTTGAATTAATTTAATTAATCACAGGACTTCCATCAAATGGAGAGAAGCTTGGGTCGTACATGGATGATAAACCAAGGAAAAGGCACTTGCAGAAGAGATGAAGAAACTGATGGGATAGAAAGGGGCTTGCGCGAAATTATCATAAAAAGGATCAGTGACATAGCCACCCAAATGGCAACTAAATTGATGGCATGCAAACTTCTTCAAAAATGTCGCAAGGAGGAGATCCCCGCAGGAGTTGTCACAGTAGAAGCACAGTGTGCAAACAACACTATGCTCAGTTGGTCCCCATTGATCCGGA
>SNQJ01S0005010.1:138309-149454 GCA_010110895.2 Picea sitchensis
TGACGGCTACTCGCATTCGCAAGAATATGGTTACAATGAGGCTCTGGAGGCCTTTTTACAATAATCGGGAATGCCAAAAGTCCTAGACATCCAAAAACCTAACCCTAGGAGATGAAGCACCAAAATTCATGTGGGCCCCGTTTGGGTAAGTTGGTGCATCAACTTCCTGGGGTCGTAACGTTTGCATACGATCTCCGTTTTAGGCATGTGATAGCTCGTTGGAAAGGTATCGTCGAGGAGATTAATTTTGGGGGCTCAATCATGCCTTTGGCTATCATTTAGAACCTCGATCTCGAAAAAACTTCATTTAGGCCCTCAAAATGGCCCCGGAAGTAAAAACCTACTAAAAATAGTAAATTGCCAAAATGGACAGAAAACTGTTTTGAGCCATTTGGAAAAGGTGGGTGGCCCCCAATATCCACCTGGATCACCCATACTTATTTAATATGTTCCTATATGACTACAAGGATGCGTAGGACTTAGGAACCAAGTTCCTCAACTATTGGCTCATTATAGTGATAGTTCTAATTGGATGGAAAGAGACTACCTACTCATATTTTTGCGACATATTAGGATGATGTTGTGCAACACAGTACACATAATTGGGAATCACTTCTAATTCCAAGAGGAGAAGTGGTAATGTGAACACTTTTGCTCGATATCTCAGAGACATGCAAGAGAATATAGCCAACACATGAATAATAACTCCTGAAGTGGTCGTACAATACTAGGGGATAGCCAACTTTCAGTCTAAGCGACACAACATGTGGATCTAGGGGCGTAGGGATCCAGACAAATAATGGCTACAACTTTGATTCTACATCAATATAGAGGAACTTGAATGGGCAATGAAAGACTGGAAGGATGACTGGAATATTCTAGTCATCACCAAGGACATGCCCAAAGGGAAAGAAGTGGAAGCAGGGTCATCCAAGGAATCTGTAGGGGGGAGCATCAAAGACAAGAAACCAACATAGCAGGTGAAGCCTAGTCTAAAGACAACACAAGAGAATAAGGGAAGTGCCCCAAAGAAGGATAGGAAGATAGGAAAGAAGGACAATGCCGATGCGTAGGAAGAACAAGGAAGGGGGGACACAACAACATAGGAAACCCCATCGAAAAATACTCTACAAGAGACAGGGCCACCCAAATAGCCAATCATACATACAGGTGGGTTGCGTAAGAATTCCAAGGCCCACAAAAATGTTGGAACACACAATCACCGAGCATGATGCTAATTTAGTCACAGAGAAGGTGTAGGACCGCACAACGGAGGAGTATGAGGAGGCCAAGAACCAAAGAGTAAGGATAAGGAATGAGTTGGATGACATTAAGAAGGTCATGGAATGGATACAAGAATCTCAACTACAAGAGAGGGGAGTCTAACCGATCCCCCGACCGACAAAAGCAAGGGACAAAACTACGCAGAACGAGGAAGACACAATCCAACTCGTAGTGCAAGCAAGTCCTAGCTTTAAAGTAACAACAAATATGTTGTAGGTCGATGATGCCATAACATAGACGCCACTTAAATACATGGAGTAGGTACAATTGGTATTGGCTAAAATACCAACAAAGGAATTGTACAAGCTACAAGTCAATGTCACACATGAAGTGCAATCACGAGTCAAAGCACACATGACAGAATTGCAAGTCACCATAGATGGAAAGGATGCACTGGAAATTGTGATAGAGAAGGTCCAGTTGGAGACATAGGAGAAACAATGTGTGGATAAATTGGAGCAAAAGCTAAAGGAAGTATTCACAAAAATTCCAGACAACGCGCAGGAAGTCGTGAGTAGTGTTGAATAACATATTCAAATCTTCACGCATATGTTTGAATATTATAATATAGAGATTGAGGAACTCAAAGAAAAGTTAACACCAACCACTCCTCCCAAAGTTACAGCTGAAAGGGAACAATAGGAAGCCCTGCAAGTAGAAATGATGGAAAGAGAGGCAAAAAAGGTCACATAACTTTTTTATAGGATCACGCAACTATGGACAATGTTGGAGGAAGATGGCAAGGTCCAACAACTAGACCAACAAGAGGAGGAAATCAACATTTTAATGCAGGAGCTAAAGTAGCGACAAAAGGACATGATAATTACAGAGCAATTGAAGCGTGGGCAGGAGATGAAGACCTTGCAAACAAAATTGAATATTGTGTAGAATAACAAGTAGGCAAGGAAAGCCCAGTTAGAACCCCTCCAGGAGAAAGAAGTGCAAATAATTGTGGAAATGGAGGAGAAGAAGACAAGGATGGCTTATGATCATTTTGAGAGTGTAGAGTCTCTAAGGGAACACATCACAACACAAAGGGTATAGGAGCTCATAGAAATTTGGGCAAGTGAGATCCAAATGGGAAGAATTAGAAGGAAATTTCCATAGCTTGGCAAAGGCTATACAGGGAGCACACACCACCTGAGTGGTTATGGACGAGACACATGTCATTGTTGGGGGAATGTTGGTTGCATGCCTATTTGGAGAAAGAAGCCTATTTTTGGCGCAGGCCTAATTTTGGAAAAGGATCTATTTTGGGGAAAGACCTAACTTTGGAAAGGAAGATCTAATTTTGGAGCGCAAGCAACAGGTGGAAAAAAAGAAACATGTAGAAAAAGAAGGAAAAGAAACACGCAAGAGGAAAAGAAACGTGGCATGTGGGAAGACAAGCCTAACCATGATAGGGTTAGGTTTTTTGGCAATATTGTGATGGATATAATCCTATAAAACAGTATAAATAAGGATCGGGGAGGGATAGGTAAAGAGAGGTATGTGTATAGGTGTGTGAGATAGAGAGATATCATAACCGAGAGAGTTCATTATCATGATTTTGTGTGATTGTTGAGTGTAATAAGTCTTGTAGAAGAGTCGAATAAGGTAGTCTTTGAGGGTTAGGTCTTAGGATGTGGATCTTGGGGTGATCTAGTCCACCTCATAGAGGGTTCTTACCCTCATCTTGATTGTATTACTGAAGATGTAATGCATTCAACGCAAGATTTTGTAGTAGATTAAATAAAAGAGCAGAGGAGCCAGATATTTGTGGATGTATCCCCAAGAGGGGTTGAACCACAATAAACTTTGTGTTATGTCTGATTTTTAATGAATGTTTACTTTCTGTTGATCATTAGTTTATGAATGAATGGTTAAACTATAAATATTAGCATGCTTGCATAGGTTTAAAGATGAATAATTCGGTTAAGTACTTGAAAAAATAACAAGGATAATGCATAAGGAAGAAAGAACAGAATCATAGATCCCCACTCATTCCTAGATTACAAGCACTTGAGTATTGCAATCACCCATAAAAGCTATCTCGAGTGAGACTGTGTTGTGCATCCTGTGCGCAACGTTGCCTTCTAGTTTACTTGGAGGGCCGATAGTTTTGGGGTTTTGTTGGAAACCTGTTGAGATTCGAACCTGGGTGAGCAGAAGAAGAAGAGAAAGAACAAACAACAATTTGTTATTAATTCATCCATGTTATATTTGATCTTGTGAGAGGTATTCATTTGTGTTTCAATGTGTGCATATATGCATTCGTGAAAGAGAAGGACATCTTCGAAAGAGAGAACAACCAAGGAGCATGCAGGGACAATCGTTGAATTACCAAGTATGCTTCTTATTCCATTATCTCATAGATTTATTCATGTGTGATTTAGATCCAGGAAAGTTTATTGTTTGTATCTCTATTCGGTCTTAGGTCTAGGAAGAGCTTAAGGGAGGTAACTCCTATAGGGTAAAATTATCCTAACATAGCTGTGGACACTATGAAGCATAATGCCCATGCTCATGGAAAGAAAAACACTTGACCTTTCTAACTTCCTTCTTCTTCATTTGCTTTGGATATGCCTCTCTCCATGTGTCCTTCTTCTAGGAACCATTTAATCTTCCCTTTCTAGCATTAAAAACTAGGGCCAGGTTCTCATCATTTCTACCTCTCTACTTTCCATTCCTGGAATCTATATGAGCTTCCTTCTGGATGCAATCGATCCATAATCTGTCAAATGGTGGAAAATTCTCTCATGCACAAATCCCCTACACAAATGGTTCCCAAGACCCGAGAAAACCATTCAAAGCCACATTCCCCAAATGTGTGTCATCAACTTCCTCACCAATGGTTGAGTTATCCCCATTTTATGGATAACTAAGGAGATTATGTCTCGAGGCCCTCAGGTTGAAGATATGGAGTGTCAATAAGACTATATGGCCAGAAGTACCCTTTTGCACAATTGGAAACCCCTCTCACCACCACAAATGGTCACAAATTTTCAGATGGAACCCATCACATCAGTTGGCTTCCGAAAGGCAGTGGACCTTTCTCCATGAGGTACAAGTAAGTAATATGGTGAGCATCATTTCAATATTTAAGCCAATTATTCCTTATCGTACATTGTGGGACATTATTCCTTTTTCCCTGCTTCACCCTGGTGGTTGACATTGTGCCCTAGTAACTGGTCTTCCTTGGGGATGGGTTTGCTACTAAGAATTCCCTTAAAGAGCCATTGTGCCATTCCCAACATTACTTACCACTTTCCATCATTATTCCCCTCCATTTCCTTATCTCTTGGGATTTTAGGGTGTATTGAAATAAGAAGGGGTTGTCCCTCATTCTATGGGAAGAATGGGTTGAAGGCCCAGAGGGATTGATGTTGGGTAAAAGATAAAATCCTTGTATGAACCTTCTAGATGCTTCACCCAAGGATCACCCGAGAAAGTGGTGAAATTCTTATCTTTGTGTAAAGGGGACCCATAATATAATAAAGAATGCTTAAAGGGTTAGTTAAATGATGGGAGGTCTCATCATGAGATGACCTATCACATCCATGAATATCTAGTGGCATGAAATTGCCATCATTTGGTCACCAAACTAGGGTAATGGCTCTCAGTTGCATGGATGAGAGAAAGGGGTATCATCACGATCCAACCTTCTCATTTTCCACTAGGTATTTTTGGGTGACATTTACATTATCTGGACACCACGCCAAGGAATTGACCTTCAACCTTTCCTTAAAATTATGAAAGAATAAATGATGGAAAATAATGGGCTTGGAAAAAGTGCATTGCGGATGAAGGTACCACACCCTCTACAAAGGAACCCATGAATGAGACACTATGATCTCATGAGCCCTATTCTCATTGAGTCTTGACCCCAACCACTTCACCCACTTTACATTTCTTAGAGAGGTATATCTTGGAAACTCTCCTTGACCTAGGGCAAGATCTACCCAATAGGACACCTCGTCAACCCTCTCATACTCAATCTTGACAAGTCACATAGTGTCTTTGAGCAATTAATTGTTTGATATAGTGATATTTGATGCACATACTTAGGTGGATCATTTATTGATTGGATTCACTTATCATGATTTTATGACTTGAGATCCTTGGAGGGCATGCTTATTTGTCTTTGTAGGACCTAGTTGGTGGACAATTTTGGAAGAAAAAGCCTAGCTTGGGCTTCCATGGGGCTTCAAGACCACAGGTTGGATGCCAAGGGTCCACATGTCGGATCATAGAGACGAAGTATTGGAGTCATAGAATATGATATGGAAGACTTAGCCCAGCCCTCACATGCCAAACGATTTTCCCATGAGGGGAAAACGTCTTATTTTTTAGCTTGACATCATATTTGGGGCCTAGGATTTGGTGGTGGTGTTACCACTCATTAACAAATGGACGTTTTGAGGAGGATGAGGCCTTTTCCATGAGGAGATTGCATAGATTCTTGGAATGTGTCCTTTGGAGGCCTACCATAGCTTCTCCAACCCCAACGATTTGTCCCAAGTGGAAAAACGTCCCCTAAAGGGGTGGCATCCATGTAAATTAGGGGTTTAGTTGTGCAAAAGTGAAATTTTAAATAAATTGTTTAATATTACTTTGTTAAAGGGGGGAAGATTAGGGTTGTTGACCCTTGTGGTTTACCCCTTAATATGTGGACAAGTCACCTTGGTGACATTTAGTATAAATAAGAGATCATAAGATCTCATTTGGACATAACTCTCCCTCTTGTGAGAAGACTTGATCTGAAATTTTCGCTACAGTTGGCATATTTATCTCTTGTGCACTTTTTTATGGCTATCTTTGGTGAATGGTTGATGGAGGAGTGAGGCACTAGCCTTGGATGAATGGTTTCTAGCTTTCATGGTGGATTATCTTAGCATATTATTGATTTGGTATGGTTTTTAATCTTATTCTATAATTTGTTTCAAGTCAAGGATTGTTGTGTTAGGAGCTAAGTGGGAAGTTAGAGAATTTACACCCCCACCCTAGTATTCATCATTTATTGCTTGAAGTTTATTGATGTTGCAAGGGTTTGTTTGAGGAAGTAAGAGGATTTACACCCCTCATTCTCAAACCCTAACTAGACATACCTGCCTTGGGAAGTAAGAGGGTTTACACCCCCAAGGAAGTAGCATCTCTAGTTCATTTAATTGATCCCATTAACCCAATATTTAAAGGAACTAATCAATTTTTTCATTACATTGGAGATACAAAATCGTTGCCTTGGGAAGAGTAATTTTTGCTAGTTTCAAGTCTATCTTTTGGAGAAGTGTTCCTTGAGCCTTGAGCTCTCTTGCCTCATTGAGTTATCCCTCTTCTCCCACTACTTTGATTTTTTTTATAAACATTAACCTACAATCATTAGGGTTGCATAACCCTAGCTGCTAACTCTCTCTTATCTCACAAACTAACCCTAGGATTTCTCTCTTACTTCACTCACCTAGTATACTAACTAGGGCACACTTTTTGGGATAGTTCTTGACACTTTTCCATGGTTAATTTTGTTGTTGCATGCCATTGAATGCTACAGAAATAAGGATGATAATTTACTACATAAAATAAATTTTATAACAACTTGCTTTACTCATTCTCAAAGTGTTATATGCAAGCCCTAATTGATTGCCAAATTCATTGATAGTATTGTTGGTTGATATTATGATTTTACATGCTGATTTAGATACTTTATTTGCCGATATAAATTTTTATCTGCTACCACAAATTAAGTACAACAATCTTAACTTGTTGATTGATACTAACATATATCATTGTAAGGTGTCTTTCTTTGTGTTTCAGGCAAGTACAATCATCCAGAGAAGTACAACACCTTTGGGGAAACACTTGTTGGGTTTACAAGGCATATCTTTCCACCTCTAATTACACTTAGATTTGACTTCTATGGATTTCATTTTCATCATCCATCCATATACATTGCATTCCCCCTAGGGTCACCAGGATTGCCTCCCTAGAGTGACCTAGTCACCCTTGAAGTGTGGGACACACATCGAGGTGACATTGGGTGTAGGATTTCCTAGTTTTAGCACTTTATTTTGTGGTTGGTTCGGGCTTTTCCCAAACTACAACTTGTGCTATAACATTTTGGCGTCGTTTCCAGGGAAGATTTTGAATATTCTTTGTACCCTAACGAAACTTTGGTAATCTATTCGAAAGCCTTTCCCTTATCCTTCTTGGCGAATCCACCCAAGGGATGTTCCTTTTCCCATTTTCTTGATGAGCTCATCCGGAGACTCCAACTTCCCAGAAACCTTCATTTCCCAAACCTTTTCCCCTTCAGAGGTTCAAACATTCTAAGGTTTACCAAAGAAGGCCTCCTATAAAGTATCCCATTGTTAAAACCATTTTCCACAATACCCTTCCTCTTTCTCCAATGGATCACCCTTGGGAAAGGGACCTCTACAAACCTTTTAACATGGCCAATATCCAAGGTTACCCTAATACAATGCCAAAAAAAATCAACAAGTGGTTACCAAAGTTCCCAGGAAACAATGTGATAACTGTTGAGAACCACATTTATGGCATGGGCCGGGACATGGAAAATGCAGGAATTGAACATGAAGATGTGGCCATGAAGTTATTTTCCACATCATTGATTGAATAAGCCCTTGATTGGTTCAGAGGACTCCCTGAAAATCATCTCATGTCCTATGATGCTTTTTCCAACTTATTCAAGAACAGATGGTCGAAAAAGGTAGATGGTGGGACACTTGGGGCTCAATTTAATTAGGTAAAGAAAAAGGAGAACGAAACAATAAAGGAATTCATTACCATATTTGACAGGTTGTACAATCAAATTCCAATAGATTATAGTCCTACAACATCATCTATTTGTATCCTTTACATGAATTCTTTTGAATGGAAGTTCAGATTCATTCTCAAAGATAAAAATACTACATCAATGGCATAATCTAAAGAGTTTAGCATCGATATTGAATATAATCTCTTTGATTATAAAGTGGAACATTTTCAGTACCCTCGTACCAAAGTAGAAGCAAAAACAAAGGCTTCCAACAACAATGCTCATGATATGATTGTTCTCTCGACTCATAAGATAGACCAAATGAATACTTAGTTTGTCCAGGTGCAGAATCATCTTATGAACCATATGGATACAGTGGAAAGAAATCAATTTGCTCCCAGACCCCAGTTTTCCAGGCAAAAGAGAGATGCCACTGGTTGGAAATCAATACCTCAAAAAGAGGCGAAGGCCCCAGATAGTTTGAAACTTGTTGGGACATTTGATATAGAATCTTGGTGCCTTCCATTCCAAGAACCCCACAGGGAATATGAATGCCCCCAATGAGATGAAGATTATCCTAATGATATAAACTTCATTGATATGATTTGCAATTTTGAAGATGAACAAGTTACCCAAGAGCAGATCAATGAAGCTAGAAGAAGAGAAGAAAGAGAAGGGAGACTCTGGGACTTAAATAAATTAACAGATGATCTGAAGAAGGAATTAAAGAGGAGGGAAATTTTGACCTACACTAGAAGAAATAAAGCTTCATCCCCTCCATCATATCCTAATACTCCTCTTCCATCAACAAAAAAGGTCTATCCACCACCTCCACTGTTGGTATGTGAGTTTCTTCATAAGCCAACTCCTACAGATGTGATTCAGTTAAATATATATGTTGCAAGCATGTTTGGAAAAATGAATATCAGGGTCCTAGTGACAAAGATATGTAAGATCCCTTCTATTAAAAAGGAAATTTTGAAAGTCTTACAGGTGCCAACCGAGAAGGAGGATCCTCCCATCATTTTGAACACTATGTGTCTTGATCGTCCAAGGGACAAGAACCCTCCTTTCTATCTTTCATTAGGCATGAATCGCCTCTGCTTGAACAATTGTATGCTTGTTTCATGGGCCTCAATAAATGTCATATCTTCGAAGGTGATGAAACAACTTGGTTTGAAGAAAACCCGAACTTATGGCAATGTGTGTGGTATCAATTCCAAAAAAGTCGAGGTTCTCGGGGTTTGTGAGGACATTGAGGTCTTCCTGATTGATTTTTCATATATCAAAATTATCATGGACATAGTAGTGATCAATGTTCTAGATGCTTGGGGGATGCTCTTATCTAGGAGATGGTCTACTTCTCTTGGGGGTTTTCTTAGCATGGATCTCACCCATGCACACATTCCCATGGGAGATGGCACATTTAAGATACTGTACAATCAAGAGAAAGATGATAAACATGTGATGAATCCTGATGGCCATGATTATGTCAGTGAATGTGATTATAATGTGATCCCATAGACCATTGAATATGATCCATATGAGCTACCTATTAATGTTTATTCCATTATTATAGTTCTTTGCATTTCAATAGATAACAACAACATAAGAACAAGATCACTGAGAAATACACATTCACAAGAGACACAACATTTATCCCGGGAAACCCTCTAGGGGAAGAAAACTCAACAAAACTTCCTTAATATAAATAACCAATACAATGCCAAAAGATCTTATGCTAAAAAAGAAAGTCCTCTTGCAAGATATGCGCCACTCTCTCTCTCTCCTTTGCCGATAGAAAATCATAACTTGTCTCTCAAACTGAGCAAGTGAGTTGTGTTCAAATGAGGCTCTAGCCTCCTTTATTAATACAAGTTCTAGCATGTGTGAAGTGTCTCTTCACTGGCAGGGCCGAATTCTTAATTTGGGTGGGTAAACCCACCTTTTTTATATTTCTGGGTCTTCTTATTAACTGCTGGGGCCGACTTCTTATTCTGCCTATTATAATTGTCTATTGACCAATCCACAAAAGGAGATTTGGTCCTATTACAATATCCGACATGATCAATCCACAATGGGGATTGATCCTATGAATAAAATATTATTAATAATAATAATACTCTTTGCAGTTACATTATTTCAACACTCCCCCTTAACAAGAAGGGTATTCTTCAGCAACATCATGCGAGAGAGAGAGAGGACAACATCATCAACAACATCAGGTAGGAGGACAACATCATCAATATCATCTTGGATGGCGTATCTATAAATCATCGGAAGTTTTCTTCATCGACAACATCATCATTCTCGAAAGAATGACATCATCATCTGCATCAATATGTATCAGTATAAAAAATGATACCTCATCACAGCACTAGGCTGGCCCATCACAGTACTAGACTGACTCTATGTCACAGTTGTTAAGATGGTAGCTCAGTGCAAGTCACATATTGATTTACATCTAACAACTAGGTTAGAAGCAAGGTATACATCATCTTGCTTTATGTCTAACAACTAGGTCAGAAGTAAGGAACATATCATCTTGCTTTACGTCTAACAACTAGGTCAGAAGCAAGGAACACATCATCTTCTTGCTTTACGTCTAACAACGAGGTCAAAAGAAAGGAACACATCATCTTCTTGCTTTACGTCTAACAGTGAGGTCAGAAGTAAGGAATCATCTTTCTTTACGTCTAATAACGAGGTCAGAAGCAAGGAACACACATCATCTTGCTTTACGTCTAACAACGAGGTCAGAAGCAAGGAATCATCTTACTTTACGTCTAACAGTGAGGTCAGAAGCAAGGAACACACACATCATCTTGCTTTACGTCTAACATCGAGGTAAGAAGTAAGGAATCATCTTGCTTTATGTCTAACAACGAGATCATAAGGAAGGAACACACACATCATCTTGCTTTACGTCTAACAATGAGGTCAGAAGCAAGGAATCATCTTGCTTTACGTCTAACGGTGAGGTAAGAAGTAAGGAACACACACATCATCTTGCTTTATGTCTAATAGAAAGCTCAGAAGCAAGGAATCATCTTGCTTTACATCTAACAGCGAGGTCAGAAGAAAGGAATCATATATACTCCCCCTTTCAG
>SNQJ01S0005010.1:153837-207090 GCA_010110895.2 Picea sitchensis
TGCATGGAAGAAGCGTGTCTATGTATTCCTCCAATATAAAGGGTAGTGTTGAAATAATGTAACTGCAAAGAGTATTCTTATCAACTGATGGGGCCGACTTCTTATTCTGCCTATTATAATTGTCTGTTGACCAATCCACAAAAGGGGATTTGGTCCTATTACAATATTCGACATGATCAATCCACAATGGGGATTGATCCTATGAATAAAATATTAATAATAATAAGAATACTCTTTGCAGTTACATTATTTCAACACTACCCTTTATATTGGAGGAATACATAGACACGCTTCTTCCATGCAAAAATCAATATAAATAGAAACTTGCAAAATACCATGGGAAGGATCCAGGGTCTATACAAATTTTGAAGAAAGAAGATGAGAAACATGAATAAATTGTCAAAGAGACAGTCCACATAGAGCCTCCATACGTTGAAAATACACCTTGCATCGATTTTACTGAAGGAAGTCTTGTGCTCATGTGGTAAAAGAAAAGGGGCAAGCCTAAATATGACTAGTGAGATAACAAATCATGGCTTGGACCCTACATCATCAGGAAGAATTCTGACATAGAAAGGTACTATTTGGCAACATTAGATGGGAGGAAGATGCCACTACCAGTGGATGGATCTCTTCTCCAACCTCACATACAAGTCACATGAATTCTTCAGGGCCCATGCCCCAGGTAAGTAGGTAAGTCATCTTGTTTTCCCATGCATTTGGATCTTGATTGCTCATATTAGTTTAGATGCATTTCATTTTCATTTTTGTCTACTTGCATATTGATTTCATGCTTAGCTTAGAAATTTTTGAAAAAAATGTCAAAATGTTTCTTTCCTAGATTAGTTTTCATTTTGGATTTATATGTATATATGGATGAATAGTGATAGCACCACACTAGATGCTCTGATCCCTTTGTATGAGTTTTTGGAAGGAACAATTCTACCAGGAGATGTTGCAGTTCTCATGCACTCTACGATGAGCATGTGTCCCCAAGTAGGAGCCATATTTTATCCCCATTTTGTGGATAACTAAGGAGATTATGTATCGAGGCCATCAGGTTGAAGATATGGAGTGTCGAGAAGAATAAATGGCCAACAATACCCTTTTTCACAGTTGGAAACCCCTCTCACCACCACCGATGGTCACAAATTTCCAGATGACATCCACCACATCAACTAGATTTTGGAAGGCAGTGGGCCTTGCTCCATGAGGTACAAGTCAACATTATGGTGAGAATCATTTCAATATTTAATCCAATTGAGTATGGTGTATCTTATATTTCTCTATATTTCATGATATATGCTTGGACATTATGTATTTTGTCCTGCTTTACCTTGGTGGTTGAAAGTGTGCCCTAGTAAGTGGTCTTCCTTGGGGATGGGTTTTCCCTAGATATTTGCGCGGTGTTAACTTTGGGTTTCTGTTATCTTTTTGTGCAAACTCCAGCTCCTTTGTTTTAAACCAACTCTCTATCTTTTCCTTCATTGGGTTCCACAGTCTCAACATCCCCTTTTAGATTCTCATTCTTTTAGCGTCTTGTCGTCAGATCTGGAATTCTTTTGACCCTTCTTCAACAAATATCATTCAATCAGTCCCATCTTGTTCCAAATGACAATGGAACCATCTGTTGGTTTCTATTCTTCTTTATCAGTTATCTAATTTGATCTTACCTTACTATCATAGGTTGACCCAGGTTCAGATTTAACAAGCTTCCAACAAAATCCCTCTAAAACTATCGCCCCCCCTGGTAAACCAGAAGGCAACGCAATACACAAGGTGTACTGCGCAGTCTCACCCAAGATAGCTCTATGGGTGGCTGCAATACTCAGGTGCTTTCATCCTGGGAATGAGTGGATATATATGGTTGTACCTTGTGATCTTTATTTATTTATTTTAACCTCTTGATTAAAACAATCATTATTATTCATGCATGTGGAGTATCAGATATAACTAGTTCCTAAATTCATTCATATAGCATTTAATTCTTAACAACAATGGATATGCATACATTCAATCACATAACCCAAGATTTACCATGGTTCACCCTCTCCTGGGATATGTCCACAAAGATCTGGCTCTCAAGCTATTTATTATGTCTCAACAATATGTCACGTTGCGTGCGTTTATAGTCTCAGATCTTACAATCTCAACAGGCTTCCCGATCCCTATTAGGCTGACTAGATCGTACCAGGCTCCTTAGCCTGCGATATAACCCTTGGGATTGATTTTCTCAATCCTTCTCTATATCACCAGATTACAAAATGTTTCAGTTCTTAAAAACCTTACAACTTCCAGACTCTCTCTACCTCCTAGGTACTACTAATCTCTTTCTACATCTATCCAACTCAGGTACCCCCTAGATCCTCTCCTTAGACCTCATAAGTACTACTTATATATATTATTGGCTCATAATCCATTACAATATATTGTAAAAACCCTAACCCTAATGTAGTTAGGTCTCCCTTGCATGCGCACATCGCATGCTTCCCTCTCACGTGTTGTTTTCCTTCCAACTGTCCTTTCTTCCCTTCGTGATTCTCTCCCCAAAAATAGAATTTACCCATAATGGGTCTACATTCAACAATCTTCCATTCCTATTTGGTTGTAAGTAGCTTGCCATGAATGGAAAAATGATAATAGTATGATATAGAAAATACAATGTATAAAGGAAGGGATGAACTCTATCAAACATTGGGAGTGGAAGAGAGATATTCTCTGGTGCAAGGGGAGAATATTTTTATTCCCTCAATTAAAGATAAAGAAACAAATATTAAGGGAGTCACATGATTTTCAGATGGTAGGACATTAAGGGTTCCTCGAAACATATCAAAGGATCAACAAAGATTTCTTTTGGGAAGGAATGAAGAAAGACATTCAATTTTTTTTAAGAGAATGCCAGGTTTTCCAAAGAAATAAAGGAGAAATAGTAAAAAATATAGGGTTACTTCATCCTTTACACATACCTAATCAAATATGGGAAGATATATCAATGTATTTTAATACAATTTTACCGAAATTAGAAGGTAAGGATGCCATTTTTGTGGTCGTGGATAGACTCACAAAATATGCTCTTTTTTTTGGAATTCAAAGTACATATATGGCAAGTCAAATAGAGGAAGTGTTCATGAAGGAAATTCATATACTTCGTGGATTTCCTAAAGTAATAGTAAGTGAAAAAGATCCAAAATTCACAAGAAAATTTTGGAAATAAATATGGAAGATGTTGGCCCTTGACCAAGTTTTGAGGAGTCTTGGTCATGTTTGACCTAATTTTGGGACTTCGATAAGCTGTCGAAGGTGGAGTGCAAGACGAAGTGGAGATCATGGGATCTCAACCCCTTTTTAGGATTCAGGATTATCTAATGGGTATGGGATGTCATCCCATGGGTTTACTCATGTTTAGGCCTATAAATAGATGCTAGGTGATGTAGTGAGGATATAGAGTATGAATGGCTAAGTGCCCTTTGGCTAGATGCAAGTGATGGTTGTAGTCCAATCTATGTGATTGAAAGTGCTAAGTGCTAAGTGTATATTTCTTTGGTGCACACTATGTGAGACTTTCAAAGCTAAGTGCAAGTCATTTTAAGATACTGTGGAAGGTTGTGTACTTAGATCTACTCGTGGAAGGAGGATCTAGCGAGTTGCGTAGATCCCCTGTCCTTTGTAGAGTAGGGTTTTTGAGGCTTTGTGCATGTAACTAATTGAAGAAGCTAATAAAGAAGACAAATATTTGGTGGACATAGCCCCAGCGTGGGGGTGAACCATGTACATGTTGTGTTTCTTTGCTTTGTGTGATGTGTTGATGTGTTGATGTGTTTATATGTTAATGTGCTTAGTGCTTCAATATAGATGAATGATAGATAGATTTGTTGATGCTTAGTGCTTAATAATGTGGATGGATGTTAGATCTAACTTATGTACGTATGCTTAGTGCTTAAATACCTTAGATATGAATGAATACTGTGATATTATGTAATTAGGGTTTAACTGCGTTGTAACTAAGACTGAATATTGATGAATGTTAAATGTTGAGTGCTCTGTCAAGTGTTAGAATCACAAATTTGTGTCCCAGCTAAGGTTGCAGATATATGAGCCCTGCAACCACCCCTGCCTCTACCTCGGGTGAGACTTCATCTGCTTCACAGGTGTTGCCAAAAGGGTCGGTAGTTAGGGTTTTGTTGGCGTGTTGTTGTAGCGTTGAAACTTGGGTTTGCCATTGTGCCAACAAATGGTTCCGTTGTCGAGACTTGAAACTATGATTGCTGGGAACTGAGGAAAAAGAAGCTTTGTGAAAAGATATGACCTGAAATCGTGAAATCTCTGTATGTAGATCTGTCGCTCTAGTGCGCAGTATTCTACTTGATCTTTGAAGATCTGTGCTAAGAAAAGAAGCCTGATCTGAAGAAAAGAGGTAAGATCTGAATGCTTTATGCTCTGATAGAGGTAAGAATAGTGAAAAGTTTTAGATCTAGAATCTTTGTGCTCTGCTGAAGATAAGATTAGTGGAAATTTTTGTTTCTAAAGTATGGATCTAGGTATGTTTGATAAGATTTTTCCTAGCTTGAAAACTAGGGCACTGATAGATGAAATAAGATTTGATATGAGTAGATCTGATAAGAACAGTGAAATATATGTTATACCTATGCATAGAGAGAATGTTTGGGCTAACAAATGGATGCAGGATCCTAGAAATATTTTTTTGCAGGTTAGCTACCATGATCCTAGTGCGCAATACAGGAAAGGTTGGGGATCATTTAAGAGAAAGAGAGGATTAACCCTTTGTTATAGTAGTAGAAGACCAGGACATCTTGCTAAGGAATGCCCTGGTAGAAACCCTAGTTTCCTTTGTTGCAAATATATGGACCATGAAGTTTTGGATTTCCCTAGAATGATTGCTAAGGTTGAGAGGATGAATATGAACCAAGAAAACCCTAAGGCAGATCCACAAAATGAGATTATGGAAGAACCCTATAAAGAATTAGAGAAAGTATTACTATAGATGAAAGAAACCCTGAATGACCAACGACATATCATCTTATCAGAGATCTTCAAAGAAAAAGAATGCATAGAAGCAAGAATAGGAGACTTCAACATTGACTCTGTTCTGGATGAGGAAACACAGGTGAATATTATGATAGAAAGAACTTGGGAAATTCTAGGAAATCCTGCTATGATTCCTTCAATGGGAGGAATAGGATTATTCAAAGGAAAACTGATAACCCTATGTGGAAAGCTCACCCAGATATCTATGAGTGTTCATGGAACTTCGATGAAGGAAGAATTTGAAGTTGTTAAATTTATTGAGAACACTGCTCCATTTGATATGTTACTAGGAAAACCTTGGATTGAAGGAGATCAGGCCAGAAGAAAAGAAGAAGAAATCCTAGAGCAGAAGAAGCAAGAGTTAAAATATTTCATGACTAGGAGGATTGCACACTTGATTGAAGAACAACATAACCAAGTGAAGCTATTTAAAACTAGAGACTTGGATGTCGAAGTGGGAAGAACACTAGAAGATTTGCAGAAGACGAAAGTACTTATTCCAAATACAGATGAAGTATGATTTATAGGAAATAATCTTACCAGCGCGAAGTTACTCTGCCGAAATAATATAAGAATCAAAATGGAAAAATGAATTATGAGATGAAGCTCACCGGAAAGAAGGCTAGAAAACTAGGTAAAAAGAGAGCTAAGATCGAAAAGTTACAGAAGGTTCCAGAGCGAACTTCGCAAAAGGAAAATTTGCAAAATTGGAACTTCATCGGGATATCAGAACTGCGTCACATGGCACTTCGCCATGGCGATGCAATATAGTCGTTGGGGAAAGTATAACCATTAGACCGAAGACCCGAATGGGTATAAAGGAATTTATGATCATAAATTTCGCCACCAGACCGTTGGGACCGCGCCATAATGGACAAAACTGAGTTAATGAAGGCTTCTCAACTATTGCAAGAGATTCATTGTCAAGTTATCTATTTATCCCGCCACGCAACGAGAACACTTTTTCTAACCGTGAATATGAGTCCACAGACTAGTTGATTTCACATAGTGATCATCGCGCTATTGCCATCCATCTCGTTGCATTGACTAGTTACTCTTTGAATTCGAGATATTCAACCACGAGCGTGCATGTCGGACGAGCTTAGTGCTGTAGAGAAAATTGTCTAAGAAGTTCTCATTGACCTAATGAATGAAAGAGTAATGTCTGAAAGAGAAATACTTGCAAGTATTCAAGCGTCATCGACGAGAGGAGTGCAAACCTCTTCGTCGACTACTCACGGAGTCGGATCATCCCGACCATCAGTGGAAAAGAGAACCAAACATAGAGATGACCTAGCAAATGTGAAGTTGATCCTGACCATATTTCCCAATTACATCCCACCTCTGGCCAACACGGTGAGTCGAGATAGCGTACCAAGAGATTTCAAGTACTCCATGGTTATTGCGTACCTCCCGAAGGGGATACACGTAGTTCGAGCGCAGCAGGACAAGATTGCAGCGTTGAAGTTCAGTGACTTCAACCTCGGATATTGCAAGAACTATAGCATTCTATCCCCATATAAATACCTGACCAAGATGAAGGGGAAGAACTCAAAGATAATCGCCCAGCCGTGGATGATGAACCTCACGCAGTCCACCCTGTTAAATGTAATGAAGATCCCACACTTTGAAAGGCACCAGGAAATCAACGCATGTGTCAAGATATTGCTTTCATGTTACCATGGCGACTACTTATGGCAAGACCGTTGTATTATAGTTGATCTGACGTTGATCCATAGGATCACCAGATTAAGTATGCAAGGACCCGACCTGCAGGAGTTCTATCCAGGAAAAGCCACAGATCGCACACTAGCACAAAAGATCAAGGATACATACGACGATGTTGAAAAGGGGACACAAGGCTAGAAGGTAGCCTCCATCTAGAATGGCGTAGTGCACCTAGCCTGCCAGCTCATAGCCAAAAAGTTAGTAAGGAAGAAAAGATCTATGCAGGTCATAGAATTTGTTGTTGACCTCACAGGTAAGTGCATGGAAGGCCTGCAAATGAACTGGGCAAAGTACCTAGTTAATCAGCTAGAGCTAGACTGTTGCGAAGCACAGGATCAAGACTACGAGTTTCACTTTACCTCGCTCCTGATCCTCATCGCCTTTTTTTCCTAGGAGATGCCAGAAGGTGCAGCCTTTCCAGATATTTAACCATTTGAGCCTCTTGCCGCAAATTTCACCACACTCTGGTACTCGAGTGATATGAATAAACAGTGGCAGACGAACATTTGTTTTTCATACATATTACCTTCAGTTGAAGAGATCCATCGCAGCTGAACCTTGCATGACTCCGAACACCCTACAAAGGTTTTGACCCCTGATGAAGTTCGGTGCAGATTGGCACTTCATCTACATTACAACGTGAGCTGATGAACATAAGGAGCAACTTTAGTCGTACTACAAACTCATGGAAGATTACCTGGAGGAGATCACTAAGGACTGGTCAACATAACTCCTTATTCTCACAAACCCTATAGATATGTATGATTCTAATAGCCTAGAGACCATGCATAAAGAACATGATACACCCGGACCTAGCAGAATGAAGAAGACCGAAGAGGTCCAATATTTAAGCAGTGCCTGAGGAAAGATTGCTTCAGTATCACCTGATTGAGGGGGTGATGACGAACTAGAAGAGATAAATGGAAAAGGAGTTGAACAGAAGCCAGGCAAAGTAACACCACCCAGAGATGAGACCGATCCCCTGAAGAAGAGGAAGTTTTCTCCTCTGAAACATTCTTCTCGAAAGAAATCAAAATCCACCGTGACCAAGATGAAGACTGTGCTTACTACCGATGATTTTGAATTCATCATCGCAACTCTAAACGATGCTTCACTGGAAATCATGGAAAAGTAAGAATCTAAGCAGGAGGAAATCTATGATAGAATTGGGGTCGAACTCTGAGGGGTACATCAGGCCTTTTGGTCCAATCGCGCAGTGTTCACTGCGCCCCTGCCATTAGGAGAACCAGAGTTGGGAGATGAGCCAGCCCAACTCCTCTGACTAGATGAAGTGGTCGAAGCTCGCCTTTGTCGTGCACAAGAAGAAATAGAACAAGCCACCCATTCCTTGAATCAAGTGCAAGGCATACTCGTAGAACAATGCATATTTGCAGAGCAGGATAAGGTTTCTCTCTAGGTAAAGTTTGAAGAAGAGAAAGCCCAGATGCAACATGAAAAAGAGTGGTTGCTTGCAGAGCAACTTGAAGTGAAAGAAGCAGTCAACAGAGCACTCCTCTCTATGACATGCTTAGATCCACAAGCAGAAKACTGAGTCACGCATCAAGTAGAGAAGCTCGCAGAAGCTATTCAACAACTACAMCAATGAATAACAGACTTACATCTCCGCACAGTGCCCAACACCCCGCAAGATGTGAGGGACCAAAGAGAAGCAACTGCTTGAAGCGAAGTTGAGAGAATAAAGGCCCTTTCCATGAAATGTAAGCAACTCACTGATCGTAGTGCCYAGACCTATGAGCAACTCACGAAGAATCCAAAACTGAAGGCACTGGAGTCGTAGCTCCAAGAGGAAAAGTATCAAGCATAAACGATACAAGCACAGTTGAAGCCCCTGTCAGCTATGGAAAGAATAAAGYGATCCCAGGAGAAACRCACTGCCTAACAACAGGTCCACACTATTTAGAGCAAAGTTATGCAAGTAACTCAGAAGCTCCAACCTGTACAGGATGAGGCTTACCAACTATTCATAGAGATCGAAGGCCGAAGATCGGAAATGGAGAAAGTCATCACTATAGATGAAAAACGCTTAGAGGGACCTGTCAACAAAGTATTCATACAAGAGTTCGTTGAATAGAAGGTCGTGGCACAACAACAAGTCGAAGAATCTCGAGCCAAGGTCGAGGATTTTGAATCAGAACTAGTCCGATCAGAGTGACTCGGGATGAGTCACATGTGAGCGTTGGGGGCCTGTTGGCCCTTGACCAAACTTTGAGGAGTCTTGGTCATGTTTGACCTAATTTTGGGACTTCAACAGGCTGTCGAAGGCGAAGCACAAGACAAAGCAGAGATCACGGGATCTTGACCCCTTTTTTGGATTTGGTATTATGTAATGGGTATGGGATGTCGGCCCATGGGTTTACCCATGTTTAGGCCTATAAATATATGCTAGGCGATGTAGTGAGGATATAGAGTATGAATGGATAAATGCCCTTTGGCTAGATGCAAATGATGGTTGTAGTCCAATCTATGTGATTAAAAGTGCTAAGTGGAGATTTCTTTGGTGCATACTATGTGAGACTTGTAGAGCTAAGTGCAAGTCATTGTAAGAGACTGTAGAAGGCTGTGTGCTTAGATATACTCAGGGAAGGAGGATCTAGCGAGCTGTGCAGATCCCTTGTCCTTTGCGGAGTAGGGTTTTTGAGGCTCTGTGCATGTAACTGATTGAAGAATCTAATAAAGAAGAAAAAGAGCTGGTGGACGTAGCCCCTAGGTGGGGGAAAACCACGTACATGATGTGTTGCTCTACTTTGTGCGATGTGTTGATGTGTTTATATGTTAATGTGATTAGTGCTTCAATATAGATGAATGATAGATAGATTTGTTGATGCTTAGTGATTAATAATGTGGATGGATTTTAGATCTGACTTATGTATGTATGATTAGTGCTTAAATACCTTATATCTGAATGAATATTGTGATACTCTGTAATTAGGGTTTAACTGCATTGTAACTAAGACTGAATATTGATGAATGTTAAATGTTGAGTGCTCCGTCAAGTGTTAGAATCATAGATCTGTGTCCCAGCTAAGGTTGCAGACATTTGAGCCCTGCAACCACCGCTACCTCTACCTCAAATGAGACTTCATCTGCTTCACAGGTGTTGCTGAAAGGGTCAGTAGTTAGGGTTTTGTTGGTGCATTGTTGTAGCGTTGAACCCTGGGTCTGCCCTTGTGCCAACAAAATATGAGTGGAACAACACTAGCTATGAGCTCATCATATCATACACAAATAGATGTCAAACATAAATAGTTAACAAATGTTTAGAGGGTTATTTGAGTTGTTTTTATTCAAACAATCAATCTAAATGGGTGAAGTGCCTTCCTTTAGTATAATGGTGGTGTAATACTACCTATCACACATCTACTAAAATGTCACCATTTGAAGCACTTTATGTATATCTAGCTCCTAGTATCTCATACTTTTTGCACGACCATTTCAAAGTGGAGGAAGTAGAGTCACATATGGAAAAGACTAAAGAAACTTTGACAATTCTTAGAGAAAACCTTCAAATGGAAAAAAACAGGATGAAGCAACAAGTAGATCAACATCGAAGTGAAAGACAATTTGAGGAGGGTGATTAGGTATTTTTGAGACTGCAACCTTATAAGTAATCTACTCTCAAACAAAAGAAGAACCAGAAATTAGCTCCAAAATTTTATGGACCCTACAATATTATTCGCAAGATTGGACAAGTGGCATATGAGTTAAATTTTCCTTCTTCTTAGATTCATAAGGTTTTTCATGTATATTTCCTGAAAAATGTTTTGGAAAAAACTATGCCAGTGTGGACAAAACTTCCAGAATTAGATGAAGAATGGAATTTGATTATTGAACAAGAAAAAGTTACAGATAGGTGTTCTATATCTCTTCAAAATAGAACCATTATGGAGTACCTAATCAAGTGGAAGAATATGCCACCAGAAGAAGCTACATGGGAAAATGAGCAGTTCATGAAGAAACACCCTCAATTACAAGATTTAAGGGAAATTTAAAAAAAAAAAAAGAGGGGATATGTTAAGGACCCTAAGGCCCTAACACTCATTTATTATTAGTTTATTGGTTATGATTAGGTCGGCTTAGTGGTACATTACATCATGCTCACTTTATCTCCTATTTATAATAAAGGAGAATCATTTGTATAAGCATCTCTTCTTGTATTCTGAATTGTATATATTGTAAAAGGAGGTTTCCTCCTCGAAGTGGAATTTATTCAATGAATTTTATCATTTTTAAGCATTGGATCATTGATCCAGGAGGATCCAGAACGTTCATAGAAGGTTCGGGAAGATCCATAACACTCACAAAAGTCAAGGAGGATCCATAAAATTTTAAAATTGAATCATCCCAAATTCTCTCAAAAACATAACCAATGCGTAGAGCTCAGAAATAACTTTCCAACGACACAAATTTCACCTCAAATGGAGTTCATATGAAAACAATATGGATAGTCAAAGTTTGGTCAAACTAGGTAAAACGTCAAGGGTGACACGTGTCACCACTGCAAGGGTGACACATTAAACATGATCATAAAGGTCCTACATATGATGTGGCATGATTGGTGGATGACTGGGAAAATCGTACAATTCCAGGTGGAATAATCATTCGTTGACATGTGGCACAAGCGAGCCCATGAGAGGCCATCACGTGGTGACCTTCCATTGGAAAATTAGGGATTAAGTATATTAAAAATTTATGGAGTCAACAGGTGTTGAACCCATGAACTCCACAAACCTTAACCAAGTCTTTGTTACCAATGTGTCATGCAAGTGTTGCTTACCTATACATGGTTCCACATTGTTTTATTGTTAGTCAAGGGTTCAATCGACAGTTAAAGGGATGAGGGCCTAAGCCCTCGACCCTCAGTTGTATGCAATATATGTGACCATGACCTTAATCACACATGGAGTTAACAACAGTCCATGCCAAATACTATTTATATCATATGGTTTGAAACCATATAACAAAAAACCACAGGAATGATCAGAGGTTGGTGGGGCTCGAACCCTGGACCTCCCATATATTGTGCCAATGCCTTAACCAATATGCCAATGAGGCCTATTATTACGGGATTCCCCAACCACTTCTTAAATGTTGTTGCCTATGAATTTGAATGAGGAGTTAAGGCCCGTGGCCTATATATTGGGCATGGTTTCCATGTTTATGCACACAAACTGAGGAGAGGCATGGATCACGAGATGACACAGACCCTGAAGAGGAGGTACTATATGGACATCTCGATTTGTGTGCTAATAAAACTTGTCCAAGTATGGTGTGTCTCGATATGCATGCCATGAGGTATATAGACTGCACCTAGGAAACTTTATACTCATTTTTCATGATTTTTCGCGATTATGAATTTCGGGTCTATTTTATGATTAGAGGTCATTTGTAAAATTATTAGTCCATATTTCCATTAACGAGTTCCATAGTGCATCATTGGTGTGTAAAGAGGGTAAAATTGAGCCAGTTCAGAATTTGGACGATTTTATACTCAAATTTATTAGAATTTCGCAAGGATTATAATGTTGAACTCATTTTCTTGTTTTGAGTAGCAGAATTAAAGAGAGACCATTAAATTGGTTTTTTGTAAGCCCATATTGTAATGTAATTTGGTATTTTGAGATGATGGAAAACAATCTTACTATCTAAGAGGACTTGAGGATGAAGTGAATTATGTCATCCATATATGTAAATTGAGTTCTTTTATTTTTTGTTGTGTCATCTCAATAATCTGCAAATTAATCATCAGTTTATGAGCTTTTGGACAAGAAACACATCATCATTTTTCTGCAAATCACCTCAATACGATCAAGAATTAATTTTGAATCAAGTTAGATGCTATATGTATACATTTTAAAGGAAAAAATGGTATCTAAGGATTTTCGGATCAAGTGGTATCAGATTTAGTTTTGACGTGTATTTTCAAGTTGTTGATGTAATAAGATCCAAGACTTTAGTTGGTGAAGATATTGAAGACTCTTATCAAGAGGACAAAATGAGTAAAGCTCTTGTGAAGTTGAGGTTGCAGAAGAATATTAATCAACAGATCCAAAAGGAGAATTATGAGTTAAGGATGCAATTGCAGGCTCTTGAGGAAGAGAAGTAGAGGCTGTAATATCTATTGATATGTCATGAGGAATTCCATAAGGGTATTTTTCATGAGTTGGAAAGAAAGTTTCAAATCAGAAATCAAGTATTGGCACCATCAACATCAATCCATGAAGATTGGTAGGCTGAGAATGTAAAATATTTAATGCAACAAGGACTACCTCTTTCAAAAGGCATGATCGAGAAAGATGACTCCTTATATTATTATTTTTCCCTTCAATATGGATAATGCTCGAGGATAGTTGAAGCAAGGAGAAATTCAGATGAAGAGTTCCTTCATTAGAATTTAGCCTTATGTTCCATTCAAGAGAAAGGTAACATGTGTAAGACATCTCCAGAGATAGATGTGCATGCTAAAGGGGAAATGAAGACAATTTCCATTGATAAAACTAGTAAATTGTCTAAGTATCCATGTTCTTCCTATGGAAATAGTAACCATGATGTGGAGAAATATCAAAGAAGACATTTTGTGCAAGATAATCCATCCAAGAAGAAGGATAAAGGTAAATATCATTTCTCAAAGCAAAGGAAAAGGGGGAATGATAAAAAGGGATCATGGTTCCAAGATGGGAACAAGACACTATGCTCTTATTGTGGTAAGAGTGGAAATGGGATTGAGAAGTGTTGGACACTTTACCCACACTTATTTCCAAAGCAGAACTAGAAATATGTAAGGGAACTTGCAAGAAGACAAGAAACAACTCCAGATGAATTTAATGGTCTTACTGAAAGATTTGAGAAAGAATACATCCTAATGGATGGTATTGGAAAAGTGATATATGAATACATTGAGGAATGGTTAGTGTATAGTGGCTCATCTCACCACATGACTGGGATGAGATCAATATTTCTGAATTTCTCAGAGTCCGACATAGATTGTTATGTAGGATCTGGAGCCAACACTAGAAAAGAAATAAAAGGGTGTAGATATGTAAGATTCCAGCTGGAGTCGAGAGTATTTCTAGGAATATAGCATATGTTATATGTTCCAAATTTAACGAGAAACCTACTCTAATTTGTGGCATTTGAAGATGAAGGCTATGCAGTTGCATTCCAGAATGGCTAGGTACTTGTGTATTCAAGGGAAGTTGCTCGAGACATGACACTCCTTCCAGTACTAAGGGGAGGATGAGTCCATGAGTAAACCATCCATCAGAAGGGATTTCATTGTGAATTTGTATATTTGTAAATGTAATATGCATATGTGTCTCCTAAATTCTATTTAGAAGTCTTGTAAGACACTCATTGTAAATTATAGAGTGAGAGGAATTATGTAAATTTTTTATATTTCCACCTTATATGTTGATAAGAGTGAGAGGAATTTTATAAAGAGAGTTTCTATATTGCCACCTTATATGATGTTAAGAGTGAGAGGAATCTCGTTAAAGAGATTTCTATATAGCCACCTTACATATCGTTAGAAGTGAGGAATCTTGTAAAAGGATTTCTATATAGCCACTTTGTTTTAGAGTGAGAGAGATCTTATATAAGATTTCTATGCCTTTTGACAACAGTATAGGAAATTGTATTGTCTTGACATTGGCTAAAGGGATACATATGGATTGAATTGTCTAAGTTAACAATATTGGTTATGAAGAACCAAAGGCGAAGGAACAGAAGGATGCAGGAAGTTGTAACATGTAGATAATAACTAGGAAGAGCATCGAACTAATGAAAAACTTTCTAGAGCTGGAAAAGGAGAAACAATCTTCTTTTAAGAGGCATATAAAGGTGCATGTTATAAGTATCTTTAAAATAATATGTCATGTTCATGTGTATGTATACCTTGAACAGAAGAAATTTAAGTACAGATGGTTACAGTACATATATAATTGTTTTTAAGGCAGGTGATTAATGGACAAGGAATTCATTCAGAGACTCTTATAGATACATCATCAGTACAGGAAGAGTGAATCCAAAAGGTCAATGCATAGATCAACATTCAACTTTGTTTCATATTGGACGAGATAGACTATCTTCAATAAAAGGATATGGGAGTGGATGTTGAAAGCGAGATACATATATTGCAGAGATTCAGTGAATAGGACTTTTGTTGTTAGTGAATATATGAGCCAGAACAAGAGCTATATTATATTAGCGATAGTGCCAGAGGCCAAAGTCAAAGACATATTTCAAAAGCATACATAAGCACATTTATCTAATACTTAATATCGAAGATCCAAGATGAATATTGAGTTTCACAATATTCAGCAAGTTGGAAGAGTGAAGAAGTTTCATCACTAAGTTACTGGATAAGGGTATTTCAGTAAGATGGAAGAGTGAGTTAGAGTTATCATCACTAAGTTTTTGTATGTCTATATTTTTAGAAGTCCAAAAGTTCTTTAGTGGGAAAGTATTCTCCAAGAGGATCCAAAACGTTCACAGAAGGTCCAGGAAGATACAAAACACTCATAGAGGTCCAGGAGGATCCATAAAAGCTCAAAAATTCATAATTCCAAATTCTTTTGAAAACACCTCCACTTCATAGAGCTTGGTGATATCTTTCCAACGGTGCAAATTTTGCCTCAAACGGAGTTCATATGCAAAAGATATCGCTAGTCAAAGTTTGGTCACACAAAAAAATGTCAAAGGGAAAATTCGAGGGTGGCATGTGTAACCACTACAAGGGTGACATGTGGCACATGATCGTACAATTCATACATGTGATGTGGAATGATAGGTTGGAAGATGACTGGGTATATCGTACAAGTCCAAGTGGACTAATCATTCATTAACACGTAGCACAAGGGATCCCATGAGAGGTCGCCACTTGGCGGCCTCCCATTGGCCAATTATGGTTTAAGTATATTAAAAATTTATGGAGTCGAAAGGGGTCAAACCCGTGACCTCCAAAAACCTTAACCAATCCTATATTACCAATGCGCCATACAAGTTTTTCTTACCTATACATGGCGCCGCATTTTTTTATTGTTAGTCAAGGGTTCAATCGGAAATTAAAGGGTCGAGATCCTTGTTATCCCCTATCCTAGGGATAAATAAGGAGATTATGTCTCGAGGCTCACAGGTCCTATACATGGAGTAGCGAGAGCCATATTTACTTGAGCTTGGCCTTGGAGGGCCCATCCTTTCTTTAGACCTCCCATCTATCAACAACAGTAGCATCCATCCCATCGACCTGGTTCTAAAGTAGTAGTGGGTCTTGCTCCATGAGGTAATGAGTCCGGGTATCATGGGGTATCATGGTATGTGTCACTCTGATTCTCAAAACATTTGAATATGTGCATTTAATTTTCTTTTTCTTCATGATGTTTGCTTGTATATTACTCCTTTTAATATTCCCATACTTGGGGGGGTGACAGAGTGCCCTAGCAAGTTGGTTCCCTTAGGGATGAGTTGCCACTAGGTGGGTCTATGAAAGGTCATCATCCATTCCTTCCATACTTATCACTTTTCATCATATTCCCTCTCATATATCCTCTACATTGGTTTGGGCATTGGATTTTCCAAGCTAGTAAGGGTTGTACCTTGCCTTGTGGGAAGAAGGGGCTAAAGGCCCAAAGGGTAAAAGTAGCTGGAAAGAGATAATAGCCAAGATCAAACCTTGAGATGCTTCGCCCAGGGATTCCCAAGAAATAAATAAAAGGATTCTCAGCAAGAAAAAGGGGGGACCCATAAAATAAAATAAAATTCAAGAGGTAGTTGGTGGATAGGGGGTCTCATCATGATCCATCCTATTAGGTCCATGGGCATGTAGCAGTATGACACTACTATTCATATGGTCACCATTCCAGGGTAGTGGCTCTTGGTGGCATAGCCAAGAGAAAGGGGGTCTCATCACGAGCCAACCTTCTCATCTCCATGAAATGCTTGTGGGTAACGTTGTCACCACTGGTCACCACGTGAGGGAAATGTCCTCCAGCTATTCTATTGAAATAAAAATAAATAAGACAAAGAGTAAAATGTAATTGAATGGGCTAGGAAATAATTGCATCCATGACAAGGTGTATCTCACCCTCTACATAGGCACCCACAGCTAAAACCTACATTTCCTTGTTATCACTGCACCCCTTGCCCAAACATCCCCTACACCAGCTCATGCATTTACATGGCCTACATTGGTATTCACCTAGAAACACCCCACACCTAAGGAGAATTATCCCAATAGGACATCATGTAACCCTCTCCAAACCTAGCTTGTTAAATAGCATAACGTCTTTGAGAACTTGTTTGGGAAAAGGGGGGTTTAATGCACATGTTTGGGTAACTTTATTATTAGATGTGATTGGAATTTGTATGATTCCTATGAATTGTGATCCCATGGAGGGTGTACTTTTTGTTGTTTCAGAACCATGCCTGACAGACAGGTACATATGGGTAGATGATTAGCTTGGACCTCCATAGGGATAAAATCCCACCAGATGGATGTTGAGACCCTAGCCAGGGGCAGAGAGATAGTGGAGGCTTGCACCATAGAAAAGGGAGGACGTTCAACCAGAGGCACTTTGGCAGGCTTGGACCTAGGCGAGTCTTGCCCTCCCACCATGACGTTGGCCCTTGAAGGCCCATGACATAATCATTCTAACCCTTGACATCATCCAGTTAGGGTTTTAGGCATGAGGACAACTTTTGTTGGCACATGTGGCAGTTCCTGAGGGGTTTTGAGCACCAACGTTTCATTTTGGAGGCCCAACATTCTAACAGGGAGCCCAACGTCACCCTAGGAAGGGCATGACGTCACCCTAAAAATATAAAATTAGGGTTTTTATTATCAATTTTATGTAAAACTGGATTTTTGATGTAAACTGGCCATGTCGACCTTTTTTGACCTAAAATGTAATTAAAGGTCATTTGTATTGTATAAATAAGAGATAAAACTCTCATTTTTATTGATCATATTTCACTCACACAAGTGTGAGGTCTGAAATTCGGCCTCTTTTAAGGCTCATTGGCTGAACTAAGTGGTGCACAACTCTTGGAGGGAGCTTTTATTGGTGTATTTTTGAATTTTCATGGTGGAAAGTCTTCAACTAGGGCTTGTGACTAGATTATTCTTGGTGAAGTAAGTAGAAATCTGCAATCCTTCTTTTTTTTGAATGGTTATGGTATATTTTACTTGCTCATTTATAATATTATAAAATTGCTAGTGTGAAGCCCTAGGAGAAAAGCACATGTTATTATCCTTCTCCTAATAACTCTTCACCTACTTGATTTTGCTAGAAGAGACCTCCCTTGAAGGATACACTAGAACCATACCTTAGTAGCACTCTAGTACTATTGCTTCATTAATATTTCATATTTTATTTCAATCTTGACCTAAAGAAGATTGAAAATCACTAGGGGCTAGGGTTACCTACTTCCTAATAACTTTTTCTTTCTAGGGTTTTGGATGATTGAGGCCTTAGGTTACTAACACCTCAACCATCCTCCCTCTTTTATTTATTTCACCCATTATCATTTATTTCCCCTAAGAATTGTCACTGCAAAAGTGACTCCATTTACCCTAAAGGCACTAGTTCATACCTTACAAGTGATTGATTGACTAAAGCAACCTTTAAACCATCTACTTCAAGATCTTTTCTAACCATTTCTAACCTTAGATATGACTAACTTGCTAAATATCTTGTTGTTGTTGAAAAATATTTCTACAACCATCTATGACAATAGAAAAAACATCTTAAAATCAAGTGCTAAATCTGATTTCACATTCTCTTCATTGCTTCTGACAAATACTAGCATTCTGCCAATTTTAGGTTATCTTTTTTGGTTATTAGTGAAGCTTTATTAAGGCATAATTGTGAAGCTATTACTATATATACATTGTTGTTATAAATAATTTCGTTTCTTCATCTTTGTATCATCTTATGATTTTATTCAAATTCAATGGTTTTATGAAGCACTAACATCAATTGGTACTTGTAAATAGTGTTTTTCTTGTTGTCTTGTTCTGGGCAGGTACACTTAAGTAATACTTTGCTTCATCTTATTAAAACCTTTGGGAATTTCTGATTATAGTGACCTATGAGAGGGGTGGGATTTTCTTGATACTATTACCTTAGCCTTCTCAAACCCCCAAGTCATCAGGGACGTCTCCCCTGGGGTAATACCCCTAAAGAGAAAGAGGTGTCTTGTTTAGGTGACGGTGATAGGACAACCTCATGTTACACCTATTTATTGTTCACTTTCCTTTGGCTTTTGGGAAAGTACAAATTGCACGATAACATTTTGGCGTCGTTGTCGGGGAACATTGAGTCAATTCTCCTCAAAGACGACACTTTTCTGTAAGCCTTTCCTCAAAAGCCTTTACTTTACAAATCTTACCCGACGACTCCACTAAGGATGATCCCCTCATCCCTTTCGATAATCTCAGGAATATTGTCTGACGACTCCACAAATGACGACCCATAGCAAACGTCAGTACACACTTTCTTCTCTTGTAGTTCCTATTTCCCCCATGGCCCCTCCTAAATGGTCTCCCGATGAACTTTTTGGCCCTTTGGACTTAGCTAACACCCAAGGTGGATTACATGATCTCTCGAAAAATGATGATTCTTGGCTACCTAAATTATCGAGAGAAGTGGAATATTATGGCAACTCACATTGGACCAAATTTTGTGAGGGGTATGAATTTCATCAATCAGGACAGGAACACCTTGACACATTTATGATAATTTTCTTGAATTCACTCACTGGGAGTGCCAGAATATGGATTGATAATCTCCCGATTGGAAGCCTCAAAACCCTTGAAGATTTGAAACAAGATTTCATGAAGAGATGGGGTAAAGAATAAAGCATGGCCTCCTTTTATTCTCAATACCTCGAATTTTGGAAACAGACCAACGAAGACATTAGGGAATTCAATGATAGGTTCAACACTCTCATTAGAAAAATTCCACCAAATTTTCTCCCAAAGAGAGTTATTCTCTAGCATTACCTAAACTCCCTAGAAGGAACTTTAAAATTTACCCTCAAGGATCGATCACCTACAAGCCTGGAAAAGGCACAAGAGGTTTCTTGCCAAATTGAGGAGAACCTTAGGTTCAACAATTCCATCCATTAGGTTAACCTCTTGAACGATAATGACATTTGGAACCAAATGGGGAGAACATGGTAGAGTTGAAATATAACCTCCTAGAGATCCTAGAGGTAGAATATAGTGCTTTCCCTAGAAAATGGAGCACAGATTTCTCAAAAATGAAAGATGCTTCCTTTTTCTCTCAACAAAATGAACCTCATGAGGATTTGAAACCCACTCAAGATACATTTAGAAACCCCGAGGTTGAATACATTGAGTACTCGCTTTCACAAATTGACAAGGAAGACAATTTTGGCGAGGATTTCCCTGTTATCTACCAAGTTGGGAACATGGGAACAAAATATGGAGAACCTGCACCTTTTTATGTTACCCTCCAAATCAATGATTTCTTTCTTCATAATTGTGTGTTTGACCCAGATACCCCTAGAAAAATTATGACCAAAAGGGTTATGCACCAGCTAGGCCTAAGTATATCACAACCAAACACACAAGGTGGTTTTACATGAGGCATCATTAAGAACCTGAGTGTTTCCTGCCATGCTTTCCCTGATTCCCCTTTCACCATTGATGTGTTAGTTATAGACACTTTAAGCAACTGGGGAATCCTACTCCCTAAGGACCTGATAGAAAACTTGACCAGAAGATTCCAATACCAAGGGTCCAAAGCTACCATACCTCACCCCTAAGAAGGATTATTTACCCTTCACAAAGAACCCATCACAGGATGCCTTATTGAAACTCCCGAGGAACCTAATAATCAGCTCCTTTGTGTAAAAAATGGGATTGAAAGTTGGTTTATCCAAGGGGAAAATTCAGAGGATGAGTTTACCCAAACACCTGTGGGAATATGGACTTTGGAATTTGATGGTGCTCATTCAAGTTCTGGTTCAGGATCAAGTATTGTTCTGATAGCCCCATCCAAGGAAACTTTTTATTACTCATATAGACTTGAATATCATTATACAAACAACGTTGTCGAATACGAATCTTTGATTATAGGCCTTAACTTAGCAATCGACAAAGGTTACACACACTTTAAGGTTATAGGATATTTAGACATAATAGTATCACAAGTGTTGTTAGAATTCACTGCCAAGAATGAAATATTGAAAAGGTATCGTGATTTCGCAAGATCCATTGCCAAATCCTTTGAGATAGTGTCAATCAAAGAAGTTTCCTCAGAAGAAAACTATGTGGCAGATGCCTTGGTTGTCTCAGCATCCACCTTACAACCTTATGATGGTCCCCTCCAAAACCTGTGAAATATGGAAGTCTTTTTTAAACTGTCGATCCCTGATAACTTGGAACATTGGCAAGTATTTGAAGATGATGATCAAATCCTTAGGTTCATGGAAAACAATAGAGAATTCACCAATTCACAAGTAAAATTCCTAGTTGATTCCATGGACCTGGATGTAGTAAACCTACAAAATAACACTTTTCCAAAAGGATGTGTCCCTTTAGAACACATCTTTGTTAGACGCGATGTTTACAAAGGAAAAAACCACAACAAACAAACAAATTAAGCCTTAGAATTCAACATCGACACTGAGATGGACCCAAGAATGGTCAAAATAGGGAAAGGTGCTACTGAAAAGGAGAGAATTGAGATACTAGACCTCATAAGAGAATTCAAAGATACTTTTGCTTGGAATTATGATGAGTTGAAAGCTTATAGGGGTGATTTCATCCAACATGCCATACCTTTGACAAACAGAGCCAAACCTTTCCAACAAAAGATAAGACATATTAACCCGAAGTTGGAAAACTAGATACAAAAGGAACTCCAAAATATGGTCAATGTTGGTATCATAGCTCCCATTAGATATTCATCATGGATGTCAAATTTGGTAGTTGTCCGAAAGAAAAGTGGTGACATTCTCTTGTGTGTAGATTTCTGAAACCTTAACCAGTTATTTTTTAAAGACAACTACCCCCTCCCAAACATGGAACATTTGTTACAAATGGTTACAAGGGCGGGCATGATGTCCATTCTAGATGGATTTTCTGGATACAACCAAGTGTTACTCAAAAGAGAATACCAACTTAAAACGACATTTACCACAGCATGGGGAACATTCATGTACTTAAGAATGCCTTTCATCCTTATGAATGTGGGTGCAAACTTTCAAAGAGCAATGGAATTTTCTTTTAGGGATCTCATTCAGGAAATCATAGAAATTTACCAAGATGAGCTCATAGTCATATCAAAAGAAAGAAGAGACCACATCTCACACCTCAGAATTGTCTTTGAAAGATGTAGACATTATGGTATCTCCTTGAACCCTAAGAATTCGGCTTTTGGGATAGATAAGGGGAAACTATTGGGACACATAGCCTCAGAAGGGTGAATTTCTATAGACCTAGAAAGGATCCAATATATCAAGGATGTACGCCACCCAGCTAACAAAAAATCTCTACAATCTTTTTTCGGCAAAATAAACTTCATTCAAATATTTGTCCCAAACTTTGCCGAAAGAATAAAACCCACAAGTGCATTACTAAAAAAGTACACGATATTCAGGTGGGATGACAAGGCCATTAAATCCTTTGAAGACATAAAATATGTCATCTCCCAAGCCCTAGTTCTGGCTATTCCTGATTATTCACGGGATTTCATAATACTCTCTTTTGCCTTTCAAGACACTATTGTAGGGGTCTTGTTGCAGAAAGATGTTGACGACCATGAACACCTCATTTATTTCATGAGTAAAGTCCTTAGGGATTTAGAATTGAACTATTCAATTACTGAGAAACAGGCTTACGCTTTAGTAAAATCCCTTAAGCACTTTAGAAACTATGTGGGTTATAATAATATTAAGGCTTATGTTTGTTACCCAGCAGTAAAAGATTCCTTATCACAACAAGATTGTATGGGTACTAGGGGTAAGTGGGTTTCCAAGATCCAAGAGTATGATTTATAAATAAATCCCACTAAGATTGTGAAGGGACAAGGTTTAGCCCAAATGTTGACTGAAAGCAACCAAGAGGCCATACAGATGGGAGAAATCGAACAAATAAACATGGTAATAAGTGAGTTGGAACATGATGAATGGTATTCCAACATAATATATTACCTTAATAATTTAGCCTGCCCAGACCATCAAGTAGACTATAAAAGAAGGGCCATGAGACTTAAAGCTATGAAGTATTGTTTGACTGAGAATGGTCTTGGTTGGAAGGACCCAGATGGAGTTCTCCTTAGGTGTGTGAACCAAGAAGAAGCCAATAATTTGTTGAAATAATTACACTACGAGCATTGTGGTGGACACTTCTCTGCTCGTACTACCGCACACAAGATATTAAGAGTTGAATATTATTGTCCAACATTGTTCATTGATACTCACTGAAATTTTCGATCATGCCACCCTTGCCAGTACTTTACTGGTAAACAAAAGCTCCCAGCACAACCATTGAAACCTATGGTAGTAGAAGCTCATTTTCAACAGGGGGGATTAGAATTTATTGGGGAGTTTAAAGACAATTCAAGTAACGATTACCAATGGATTTTGATAGCCACAGATTGTTTTACCAAGTGGGTAGAATCTATTCCCACAAAAAAATCCACTGAGGAAGTAGTCATGAACTTTTTGGAGGAAAGAATCATAACAAGATTTGGGGTCCCATCCAAGATTACCACTGACAATGCCAAATCCTTCATCTCTCTTACATTAGTAGAATTTTGTTTCAAATATGGCATTGTTCTATCTCACTCCTCAAACTATTACCCAAAAGAGAACAGGTTGGCAGAGTCAAGAAATAAGAACCTTATGAACATCATCAAGAAGGTTGTGGGAGAGAACAATAGGTCTTGGGACAAAAAAATTAAGTATGCCTTGTGGGAAGATCTAATAACAACAAAGACCTCAACATGAAAGACCCCGTTTGAACTAGTATATGGGTTAGAAGCCAAAATTCCTGTGAATCTCCAAATCCCTATCCTCCATTTTGCTCAACAATACACCACTGAGGGAGAACCAATCCAAGGGAGAATTAACCAGTTAGTAGAATTGGATGACTCTAGGAGGGTTTCCCTAAGCCAAATGGAAAGAAACCAGGAGAAAGTCAAGAACATATTTGATCACAAGGAAAAGGAAAGGGATTTCACCGAAGGAGACTTAGTATTGTTATGGGACAAAAGAAGGGAGAAACCTGGTATGCACAAGAAGTTGGATGGACTATGGACAAGCCCCTATAGGATCATGAGTCTCATATGAACTAACTCGTTCAATTTGGGAACCCTAGAAGGGGAATTTTTGAAGCTACTTGTGAACACTATACATATCAAGCATTACTACCCGCAAGTAGCATGACAGGTAAGTACAGGTAAGTAGGTAGGAATTTTTCATTCATTGTATATATCATCTGCATTTCATGCTAGATTAGTTGTATTTCCATTTGTATATATGATTCCTTACTTGTATTTCATTTTATCATATATGATCCAAGGGTGATATCACCACCCAGAGAGATTACTGATCATTTTGTTGAGATATAGCAGGTCACACGTCATACCAGAGATGTTGAGGTTCTCACGCACTCTATGGTGATCACATGTCCCTGAGTTGGAGCCAGATGTTATCCCCTATCCTAGGGATAACTAAGGAGATTATGTCTCGAGGCCCACAGGTCCTAGACATGGAGTAACAAGAGCCATATTGACTTGAGCTTGGCCCTCGAGGGCCCATCCTTTCTTCAACACCTCCCATCTATCAACAACAACAACATCCATCCCATCGGCCTGGTTCTGAAGTAGCAGTGGGTCTTGCTCCATCATGTAATGATTCTGGGTATCATGTTATGTGTCACTCTGATTCTCAAAAAAATTTAATATGTGCATTTAATTCTCTTTTGCTTCATGATGTTTGCTTGGACATTATGCCTTTTAACTTTCCCATAAATGGGGGGGTTACAGAGTGCCCTAGAAAGTTGGTTCCCTTAGGGATGATTTTCCACTGGGTGGGTCTATGAAAGGTCATCATCCATTCCTTTCATACTTATCACTTTTCATCATTTATCCCCTACATTGGTTTAGGCATTAGGTTTTCCAAGCAAGTAAGGGTTGTACCTTGCCTTGTGGGAAGAAGGGGCTAAAGGCCCAGAGGGTAAACATAGTTGGAAAAAGATAAAATCCAAGATCAAACATTGAAATACTTCACCCAGGGATCCCCGAGAAAGCAATAGAAGGTTTCTCAGCAAGAAAAAGGGGGGACCCATAAAATAAAATAAAATTCAAGACCTAGTTGGTGGATAGGGGGTCTCATCATGAGCTAGCCTATTAGGTCCATTGGCATGTAGCGATATGACACTACTATTCATTTGGTCACCATGCCAGGGTAGTGTTTCTTGGTGGCATAGCCAAGAGAAAGGGGGTTTTCTCACGATCCAACCTTCTCATCTTCTTGAAATGCTTGTGGGTAACACTGTCACCACTGGTCACCACACCAGGGTAGTGTCCTCCAATTATTCTCTTGAAAGAAAAAGAAATAAGACAAAGAGTAAAAATGCATTGAATGGGATAGGAAACAATTGCATCCATGACAAGGTGCAACTCACCCTCTATAGAGGCACCCATAGGTAAGACCTACATTTCCATGTTATCACTGCACCCCTTGCCCAAACATCCCCTACACCATCTCATGCATTTACATGGCCTAGATTGGTCTTCACCTAGAAACGCCCCACACCTAAGGAAAATTATCCCAATAGGACATCTTGAAACCCTCTCCAAACCTGACTTGTTAAATAGAATAACGTCTTTGAGCACTTTTCTGGGAAAAGGGGGGTTTAATGCACATGTTTCGGTAACTTGATTATTAGAAGTGATTGACATTGCTATGATCCCTGTGACTTATGAGACCATGGAGGGCGTACTTTTTGTTGTTGCAGGAACATGCTCGACGGATAGGTACATATGGGGAGATGATTAGCTTGGACCTCCATAGGGCTAAAATCCCACCAGATCGATGTTGAGATCCTAGCCAGGGGTAGAGAGATATTGGAGGCTTACACCAGAGAAAAGGGAGGATGTTCCACCAAAGGAACTTTGGCAGGCTTGGACCCAGGGGGGTCTTTCCCTCCCACCATGACGTTGGCCCTTGAAGGCCCATGACATCATCATTCTGAGCCTTGACATCATCCAATTGGGGTTTTAGGCATGAGGACGGCTTTGGTTGGCACGTGTGGCAGTTCTTGAGGGTTTTTGAGCCCCAATGTTTCACTTTGGAGGCCTAGCGTTCCAATATGGGGCCCAACGTCACCCTAAAAAGATAAAATTAGGGTTTTTATTGTCAATTTTATGTAAAACTAGATTTTTGATGTAAACTGGCCATGTCGACCTTTTTTTACATAAAATGTAATTAAATGTCATTTGTATTGTATAAATAAGAGATCAAACTCTCATTTTTATTGATCATGGTTCACTCACACAAGTGTGAGGTCTGAAATTCTTCCTCTTTTAAGGCTCATTGGCTAAACTAAGTGTTGTGAAACTCTTGGAGGGAGCTTTTATTGGTGTATTTTTGCATTTTCATGGTGGAAAGTCTTCAACTAGCGCTTGTGACTAGATTATTCTTGGTGAAGTAAGTAGAAATCTGCAATACTTCTTTGTTTTGAATGGTTATGGTATATTTTACTTGCTCATTTATAATATTATGAAATTTCTGGTGTGAAACCCTAGGGGGAAAGCACATGTTATTGTCCTTCTCTTAATAACTCTTCACCTACTTGATTTTGATAGAATACACCTCCCTTGAAGGATAAACTAGAGACCTACCTTAGTAGAACTCTAGTACTATTGTTTCATTAAGCTTTCTTATTTTATTTCAAGCTTGACCTAAAGAAGAAGGAAAATCACTAGGGCCTAGGGTTACCTACGGCTTTTGGATGATTGATGCCTTAGGTTACTAACACCTCAACCATGCTCCCTCTTGTCTTTATTTCACCCATTATCATTTGTTTCCCTTGAGAATTTTCTCTGCAAAAGTGACTCCATTTACCCTAAAGGCACTAGTTCATACCTTACAAGTGATTGATTGACTAAAGAAACCTTTAAACCATCTACTTCAATATCTTTGCTAACCGCTTCTAACCTTAGATTAGACTAACTTGCTAACTATGACAACAACAAAAGCATCTTAAAGGAAAGTGTTAAAGTTGATTTCACATTGCCTTCATTGCTTCTGACAAATACTAGCATGGTGCCAATTTTAGGTTATCTTTTTTGGTCATTATTGAATCTTTATTGAGGCATAATTGTGAATCTATTACTGTATATACATTGTTGTTATAATATTTATGTTGCTTCATCTTTTGTATCAACTTATTCTTTTACTCAAAGTCAATGATTTGATGAAGCACTAACAACAATTGGTACTTGCAAATAGTGTTTTTCTTGTTGTCTTGTTCTGGGTAGGTACACTTAAGTAATACTTTACTTCATATTATTAAAACCTTTGGGACTTTTTGATCAGAGAGACCTGTGAGAGGGGTGTAATTTTCTTGATACTATTACCTTAGCCTTCACAAACCCCCAGGTCACCAAGGACGTCCCCCCTAGTGTACTACCCCTAAAGAGAAAGAGGTGGCTTGTTTAGGTGACAATGATAGGACAACCTCTTGTTACGCCAATTTATTGTTCACTTGCCTTTACCTTTTGGGAAAGTACAAATTGCGCGATAATAGGCCTAAGCCCTTGATCCTCTGTTGTATGTAATATATGTGACCATAACCTTAATCACGTGGGGAGTTAACAATAGTCCATGTCAAATACTATTTATATCATATGGTTTGTAACCATGTAACAAAAAACCATTGGAACGACTGGACATCGGTGGGGCTCGAACCCCCGACCTCCAATATATTTTGTCAATGCCTTAACCAATATGCCAATGAGGCTTGTTATTATGAGATTCCCCAACCACTTCTTAAATATTATTTCATATGAACTCGAACAAGGAGTTAAGTCTCACAGCCTATATATTGTGCATGTTTTTCATGTCTATACACACAAACCGAGGAGAGGCATGGATATCAAGATGGCATAGACCCCGAGGAGGAGGTATTGTATGGACATCTAGATTTTCATGCTAAGAAAAGGCCAAGTGTGGTGTGTCTCAATATGCATGCCATGAGGTATATAGACTGCACCTAGGAAACTTAGACTCAGTTTTCATGATTTTTCACGAGGAGTATGAATTTGAGGTGTATTTTATGATCAAAGGACATTTGTAAAAGTCTTAGTCTAGATTTCCATTAATGTGCACCATAGTGCATTGTTTGGTGTGTAAAGAGGGTAAAATTGAGATAGTTTGGAATTTGGTCTTCTTTATACTCAAATTTCTCATATTTTCACAAGGATTCTAATGGTGAACTCATTTTCTTGTTTTGAGTAGCGGAATTAAAGAGATTCCATTAAATTGGCTTTTTGTAAGCCCATATTGTAATGTAATTTGGTATTTTGAGATGATGGATTTCTTTTATTTTATGTTGTGTCATCTTAATAATTTGCAAATTAATCATCAGTTTATGAGCTTTTGGATAAGAATCACATCATCATTTTTTTGCAAATCACCTCAATACGATCATGAATTAATTATGAATCAATTTAGATGTCATATATATATATTTAAAAGTAATAAATTGTATCTAAGGATTTATGGATCAATCATAACACTCTACTCCCTAAGTTCAATGGATTTTCCCTCTAGAAAATTACATATCAGATGCTTGTACATGGAGTTCGAGCGGCTTTGACATGAGACGAGAAATATCTGTTTCCTTCACTATCATCTTATTTAGGATCCTATAGTCTCTAGGACATCAACGAAGAAGTGGTAGAATAAGAAACCCTAGCTACCTACCATTTTAGGAGGAGATATTCTAACAACATGACCCTCTGAGTGTCGTTAGCCAACATTGCAAAGAATGCAAGTATAGATGGCCCTATGAGAATGAGGTGTAGTAGGAAGAGGATCTATATCAAATATGTGTTTCATTAGATGGGGATATTTTCATGATGGTAAGGGGCTCTAAGGAAAGAAAATAAATTCTATAAAGGGAGCACTTAGAAAGAAAAAGATTGGAGAAGGAAGTTATAGATAATTAAGTAGTGAAAAAGAAAAGGTCGAAAAAAGAGATTGAAGCATTGATGCTTCAACAAGCAGAAGAGGGGGAAAAAAGGAAAAGTGTAAATATCTAAGGCTTAAATAAGAGGAAGAAAAGAAAATATGGGAGGAAAAAGAGATAAATAAGATGGAAGAAGAACAAGAGATATTAAAAAATGAGTAGGAAGACAAACTTAGAAAAGAAGAAGAATAAATATTGAAAAAACAAGATGGAGGAAGAGGCACAAAACACAGATCTCATGGATATAGGCTCTTTAGAAACCTCATTTAGCACTCCAAGGACTGCACGGATTGGAGGACTGAACATATTTAATGTGGTCTCAAATCATGCGAGTGGGAAAGGAGCATTTTTTCACAGTTTCGCGAGATGGAGCGGTCAAGGAGAAAAGTCATCAGATCTCACTAAACGCGAAATTGAGAGAGGATCACAATTGTTAATCAAAGAAGAGATCTGGACCATTGGATCATTGTTTCGTGATTTCATGATTCATGAAAGTAGGAGGGCAGAGTCTTGAAGCTCACGGAGTGCTAAGTCGTGAAATGATCCAGGCCATCCGATCGTGAAGAGCCGAGGGTCGTTGATCTGACATTGGAAATTTTTAGAGGATTGGGAATCAGGAGTTTGGGGTTCTCATCGTAAAGGTACATCCATAGCCCGAAATCCTGAGACCCAAAAATCCGATGATTTTAAATTTGATCCATTCCAATTAAGGGGATGCGTGGCACCAGATCAGCAGGATCACATTTTCACAGATCGGGTTTTGAAAGTAGAACATGGTGCGAGACCCCCAAAACTCGAAATCACGAAATGCCCGAGAATAGGGCCTATGGTCTCAGCACAGGGTCACATGGGAAGGTGGTCAAGAAAGAGGGGCCAGTGCTCATCACATATCCAACGTTTTGGGTTGAATGGGGAAAGGATCGTGGTCGTCTATTTTGAAGCAAACCGACCATCAATCTCACAGGATTTTGGGCATCACGATGTTGGAATCAAGTTGGAGTGAAAAATCCCAAAAGGAAAAGTCCCGACAACACCTTTGGATGGAAGCTCCAGGTCATGGCATGAGGTCACATACAATATTGGAGCGATAGAGGGGATTTGCGCCAAAGGTCGAGAGCTCCTGTGTTGAATGCAGAAGGAAATCAGCATGGCCCGAGGCACCGAGGTCATTTTGAGGAAGTCATGGGCACCGCCTAAAGCCTTCCTGGGTGTCAGGCTACACCCTGATCCAAATGAAATAATTTAATGGAAATGAGGGGAGGTATTTGAAACCTCGTTTCACCCTGTAAATGGAAAGCATGGAAAAACTGGGCGTGGAGGCAAACTGTCATCCCAAGGTCCCCTTGTCAACGAATTCTCTTGCAAAGCCCATATCGATCTGAGATCGCGTCTGACAGAAGATTGCAAGTGTGGTTTGATAGAGGAAGTTGTAGACACCAAGCCTTGAATACAGTTACCAAAGTGCACTTCTGTAGGGGGGCGAGTTGATTTGAGTATATATACTCAGTTTTTATATTTTTTAAAAGGGGATGGTAGAGAAGATCTCTCAAATTGTAAAGTTTTAATGAACACTCTGGTTCTCTGATTATGTATATGTATTTGAGATTTCTTGTTTAATGAAAGTTAGCTTTCTTTCTCCCTCTTGTTTCCCTCTGATGCTGAAAGAGTTCATTATTGACTGATTCACATGAATTATTGTGACTTCGTTATGATGAATGTTTGATTATAGTGTTGTTGCAATTCCTTTCAGTTTCCTTGAGATTTAAATTCGAAAATTTCTTGTGTTTAAATTGTTCCTCCTTGGGTTGCTAAAAGACCCGATGTCCTTGGAAGACCTCTACATTTCCTCACCAAAGTCTTCCTTCTACTCACCCTTACTACAACTTACTGATTGAAGTTAAACCAAGACCTCACCTGCTTGTGCATATCAGTCCATTTTTATGAGTTAAGACAATACTTTCTTGAGACTATGCCCATTTGACCTTTTCATAACCAACCTGTGACATAAAACTTTGATGGGTATCGGGATTGCCTTTCCTACAATATGAAGGGCGACTTCCGGTGCTAACACTATGGTTTCCAAAATATTTGGGAAACAAAATGAACGTGGAGAAACTAAGTCTCCTTGTGTTAGGGTGAGTAGAATTATTTTAATTGCAACATAGATAAGGTAACCCACCTATATAATGAATCATGGTCACAATGGAATTAATATAACTTCACCATCAATCTCATGAACTCCTAAAGGCATGGGTAAAATCATGGTTAGGTTATAATGCAAGGATACAAGCTTTGGGATGTCCACGTGAAAGGGAAAAATGATTAGAATGCCCAGAAGCTAGGAATAAATTGTTAGAATGCCCAATACATCCAAATGTCAGTATTAATAGCTGAAATGTGTATTCACCATTACAAATACACTTGCACACTCAATAAAGAAAACAAGATGCAACAAATCACTCTACATCCCCTCATTAAGATACAGAGAAAACCAATTGGGAAAACAGGTGAATGGTGCTCAATATTCTTCTTTCTTCAAATTTGAAACTTTACAATGCTCTCCCTTTGGAAATGACCGAGAGTGAAGTAATATAGATAGATAGTGGGTAAGGGAAGGCCAACAACCATGGCTCTTCACTTCCTGTTCCTTAGCCTCATATCGTTTTTTTTTCCCGATCATCTTTAATTATTTTTCTTTAACTCTTTTGTTACATGATTATTTGGCTTATTCCACGTAAACTTGTATTGTTTTACACTGTTTTACATGGCTTACATAATGAATTTTTATTTTCATTTTTTTTTGCAAGTACTAAGTCTTATCCACTCTTTAGTCTAGATCCATTTCGAATCAATCTCTTGAATACCTATATGTTTCCCTAAACTAAAATTCTAAGCTTTATGTCATCTTACTTGGATATTCACTTGGAAGATCCGGTAGATACATCTATCACCTCAGTTACTCAGATGAGGGTCGACCCATAAGATTCATATCCAAAATCCATAATTAGTATTGGTCGATTCCACAGATGACTTGGTAGAACTTTATTTTCATACAGAGAAAGAACCCATTGATTTGGAAGACATGCTCAAAGTGGTCAAGAAATTGTCTAATGAAGTTGTCTACCTAAAAAATAACTTCAGGTAAGGGACATCAAATCAAAGACCATTTAATCATTTCCATAGAAAATTCAACAACCAACCAAAGCCCCCAAAATACTCAAATATAAATCTTAATATGGATAATGTGGGGATGGACACTTTTTGTACCCACCACCAGGCCAATCATTCTGGAAAGACTTGTCCCTAGTGGATTAACTCCATGACCCTAGTTATAAACCAAATTATTCATCAACAATCTCTTTCTAATAAGACAACCCAAGAAGATGAGACTGAGGAAATTTTCGAGGAAGGGGGCATTGTTGGAGAAGATGCCATGTTCTTTTGGGAATGGGTAGTGTATTCTCATAATGATGTAGTAGAAGAGGAATCATTAGGATATATATAGGCCACCTAACCTACTCCGAAGAATTATTGTTTAAGAAGTAAGCACCCTATACCCATTTTTATTCTTCCCACTAGACCAACTCCATCATTCATGAAAGTTGTACCCCCACTCAAACTCAAGTTAACACTACTTCCCCTCAATATAAGACTTCTTCCAATTTTTCCCAAAGTAGTAAGACCTCATTGGAGAGTCCATCCATGCATCCCATGGAGTATAGTGTTAATAAGACATGAAGAAAACCAAATCCAAAATTTTGATGTATGACATCTATACCCTGCCTCAAAAGAGGGATTTACTCTTGAAAACCTTTAAATCACTCCCCAATATACAACAAAGAACCCCTACCACCTGTGAAAGTCAATATAGACCCACAGAAAATGAACTAAAAACTAAAAATAAAAAAGAGGATAAAACGACACACAATGCTAACATCAATGCAACTAGCATAGGCATGCATTTGAAATCACATAGACCCCCATTTTTATTGACTTTTGAAATCTACAACTATAACATGTAGAATTTTTTAGTAGATTCAGAAGCATCATCTAACATAATGTTGTACTCTATTTGTCAGAGAATAAATGTTGTCCCCTCCAAATGTACAACCATAATTATTTATTTATATATGTTGATGTAAATGTCATGGGTGAACTAAAATATGTCATGATAAGATTAGCTTCAAGCCCTCAAGTCTGTTAGATTATTGACATTGTTGTTATTTACATTCTTGAAACTTATGGTTTACTACTGTGAAGGGATTGGTCACATGAAACGTTACTTTGGGACTAACTAGTCTCACTTGTGGTTGTCATACAAGGGAAGGACCAAGCAAATCAGGGTGGATAGAGAAACCCACATGAAACACTCTCTTTCAAAGTTGGAAGTTCAAAATGAACCTGTCAACTTTTCTCATTCAACCGTGGGAAATTATTTTTTTGGAAACTGATTGTGGGTGCTATGCAGCTCAGCGATCAACCCTTGAATTAGACAGACAATCCAAACTCTTAATTACACTCAAATTGTCTCTAATGATTGACAACAACATAATTAGCTAGTACTAGTTCAAATAACATACATTTAGACACTAACATGTGGACTTTGTTTTTTGATGGCTCTAAGTCACAAGAGGGAGTTGGGACCTATTATATTTTAATTGACTTGCATAAACAGAAGACTCTGATATTTTGTCGATTAGAGTTTGAGTGCACCAAAAACATGGTTGAGTATGAGGCCTTGATTCAAGGTCTAAGACAATTTATTAACCTAAAGGAAAAATTCATAAAAAAATTTGGTGACTCGAAGATGATCATTATGAAGGTAAAAAACTACAAACATTTGTTTATCCCCATAGGTTACCAACAAGAAGTTTGGAAGTTAGTTGACAATTTTGAAGCATTCAATATCACTTATATTCCTCGCTTGAACAATGCTCCTATTGACACTTTAGCTAACATAGCTTCGATATTTTCTCCTTCGAAAAATGGTTTCTCTGTTGAACGACTTTTCAAGTCCTCAATACTAGACAACATCACCAACTGGAGAGTATTCAATGAGAATTAACACATCATTGAGTTCCTCATCGACGTAGGTACCTTAAATGACATCGTTATAGATTATGAAGAACATGAAAAGTCTATACATAAATGAAAATATGTCTCAAATTACTTCAAAGGTAACCTAGTACCTAAAGAGGTATTGACTTTGGAAACATTGTTTGATCTGCAAACAAGGTTTTGATCAACAATCGACATAAAGATGAACAAATATTCCATGATTCATGAATTATTCAACCTGGGTACCAGAGGAAACCCCCAATACATCAATTTGGGAACATGCTTCTCAGAATCTGAGAAAAAATATTTTATCCAGATATATGCAAAATACAAGGATGCATTTTCTTGGACATATGAGGATTTGAAGACATAGAACATGAGAATCATACAACACATCATCCCTCTCAAAGAAGACATGAATAACTTTCAACAAAAGTTCCATAAGGTTTTGGAATTATTTTCATTGATGTCAAAGGATTAATGTTCTCATTAATGTCATATTATGGGATTACAATACACACAACATTTCAAACATTAATTCCCCCTTTTTTATTTTACTTTTCCAAATACCATGGGAAAATACCCAAACCCATGGGTTTGGGTATTTTCCCATGGTATTTGGAAAAGTAAAATAAAAAAAGGGGAATTAATTATTTAATTAATGGACATGCCCCTTCATGAAGGGTTATGAAAATGTATAAAAGGAGAAAGTATTGAGATAAAGTGTCTGTGTGAAAAATGTAGTAACATTTGAAGAAGGGGATGAGCAAAGATTGAATATCATTCCAAAAGGGAAGAGTTGTGAAATCAGTTTCGGGTTAGATTGGCATTTTCACGATAACTTATTTTCTCGCATGTTTCACAACTTGAAATTTTGAGGATATGGAGGCGATATCTTTGGGTACATGTGGTAAAAATTGCATACCTTGGTTCGATATAATTTCGTAGATATTCCCTGTGGAAGTTATGGTTCCTGGATGCTCTTGAAATAAGTTTCAAATAGGTCAGCTTGACACTTTCACTATAACTTATTTTCTAGGATGTTTCAAATAGTGAAATTTTGAGGAGATGGAGGAGTGATATATGGGTACATGTGGTAAAAAATTTAGATGTGTTTTTTCTATAATTTCGAACATATGCCATGTGGAAATAAGGGGTCAAGAAATCTGTTTCAAACTGGTCATCTTGGAACTATCCCTATAATTTCTTTTATGGGACTTTTCGAAATGTGAAATTTTTAGAGAACTAAGGATATATACGGAAGTACCTCAGGTAAAAATTTCATATGTTTATGCTTGATGAATTGTCATTCTTTCTTGATTTACATATTTCTCAAATTGACAAAGGAATATTCATTTCACAAACCAAGTATATCAAGGAAATTTTGAAGAAGTTTAGAATGGAATATTTTGCACCAATCAACACACCCATGGTCACGGGTTGTAAATTGAGCAAAGACGATGAATCTCCATAAGCAAATCAAACATTATACAGGTCAATGATTGGCAGCCTACTATATCTAACGACATCAAGGCTGAACATTATGCAAGCATTAGGATTATTTGCACAATTTCAAGCTGCACCAAAAGAATCTTATGTTCAAGCAGTGAAAAGAATATTTAAATATCTAAAAAACACCTTGGATTTTAGCTTGTGGTACTCAAGAGGTGAAAATTTTACTCTAATAACATATACGGATGTGGATTGGGTAAGAAGTGTGATGATAAGAAAAGTACAAGTGGAGGAACATTCTTTCTGGGAAATGGGCTAGTATCCTGGTTGAGCAAGCAATGGTCTTTAGTTTCTCTATCCATAGCAGAGGTAGAGTATATAGCAGCAACATCATGTTGCACACAAGTTTTTTGGATGAAGCGGTCATTGAAATATATTAAGGTAGAATATGATCATCCAATATCAATAATTTGTGACAACACAAGTGCAAAAAATATTTCAAAGAAACATGTTATGAAATCAAAAACAAATCATATTCCAATCAAGTATCACTTCTTAAGAGAAAAAGTAGCAGAATAGAATGTCAAGTTGGAATATATTGTCACCAAAGAATGGATTGTAGATATTTTCACAAAACCCTTTCCCAAAGAGAGAATTGAATATCTTGAACATAAATTGGGAGTAATATATATCTCATCACTAAGTGCTTAAGCATAAGCACAAGATCAAGGAGATAATCCATTTTTCCCTTGATGTCAAAGGTAAAGAGTTGTTGATAAGGGGAGAGTTGTAGACAAGGGGAGAATTATTTCTATGCCTAGTGGACTATGTGTTTCGTTGCAAGATTTCCATCAATGACAAAGGGGGAGATTGTTGGAATTATTGTCATTGATGTCAAAGGATTAATGTTCTCATTAATGGCATATTACAACATTACAATACACACAACATTTCTAAGATTTATTTATATATATAGGTTTACAAGTATATTAAAAAAGGGGTGCATGTGAAAAAGTAAAAAGTGAAATGGTGGTTTCAAACCCATGGGTTTGGGTATTTTCCCATGGTATTTAAAAAAGTAAAATGAAAAAAGGGGAATCAATTATTTAATTAACGGACATTGTTATGGAATATTTCCACTGTGGACAGCTAAAATCTCCCTTGTATATCTAGACCGTTATTGACTAGGACAAAAAAACAAACAAATGGACACAAGCATTCCTTTAGATCTATTTTTTATGTCTATGGATAGAGAAGATAGAATAAAGAAGTGTGACTTACTCCTTTTCCATGGTTGTCCTCATTGATCTTCAATCTTTGTTCTTGTTTTCCAAGTTGTGATCAAGATGAAGAAAGTATGCAAGGAAAATAACAACATCTTCTACGTATACAATATATCGTTAGACAATAATAGATCTATGTATACACACATACATGTATAGACAACAGTATGAAGGAAATAGGCCAAGTTGTATTAATGCAGAAACATGGTGAAGTACTTACAAACCAAGGTTGATGTTGCAGCAACTCCTCCAAGCTCTCCAATCCAACCCTTGATTGAATGTATCAAGATAAAAATGATGATGCTTTGATGAATTCTCCTCACAAGATCAAAGGTTTGACACTCTGAAATTATTTTTCCCCTCTCACCTTTGAGTGGCCTCATTATATAGGATTTTGGAGGCTTAACCACCATGAAGGATTCTAGGAAATGGTTCATGATTTGGATCCTTAGGTTACGATTTGGTTTCTTGAGTTTTCCTAGGATAGATCCAATTAGGGTAGCTCGAATCCTTGACCCAAAAAAAATTGATTCTCCTCAGATTTCTTCCCTTAGAAAAAGATGGTATGGTTACAACTCCCTTTGACCACATCAACGCTCCCCCAAATATGAACATAGAACATTGGAAAATATCCCCCATAGTTTAGAAAGGATATTTGATTAAGGATCAACCCTCCCAATACATCGGAAGGGGGGCGTTCATCTTCAAAAATGGGTCAAAAATCAAGGTAAAAAGAAGTTTTTCGACCATCTTATACTAGGTTTTCTCCTCTACAAAGACTAGGGATCATGACAAATGTTTTTGCATGGTGTCAAAGTGCATGCAACACTTAGTAATGCACAGACGACACTTGATAAATTGAATGCAAGACTTAGCAAGGTGCATACGGTGCTTTGTGACACTTGCGACACTTAGGTGCATAATGGATGCAACACTTAGGTGTGTAACAAATGCCCCCTAAAGTGTGAGGTCAGTAGAGAAAATGATGGCCGAAACGCTTTACAAAATATTAATGTGAGGGCGCTGAAGTAGGAGATCCTGGTGGAATCTACAAACAAACATCAAATAGTATATATATACCATACCCGAGGCAGGCATACGTATGCTCAGATTAAAGTGACTCAAAGCATGGTCGTCGACCAATACACTGCGGATACATGAAAATAATGACTAAGGATATGGTCACTGGAGATACAATGTGGATCCATACCTCCATGACATGATATGATCATAGCCATGAAAGAATGCACAGTGGAGCTATGATATGACAAAACATCATAGCCACGAACCAATACAAAGTGGATCTATGTGACAATATATATCAGTGGGGTTTCCAGTAGGGTGTGTGTAGTAGAATCCCCAAAATACTCAAATAATCTTCATTGTAGCCTGGGTAAATCACATAACAGAGCAAGCGCCCAACCCATGGTCTTCATCTCGATCCTAAAATAGTACAATTATAACCATGTGAATAGATGACTTGATGTCGAACATGGTAGAAACCACTTGATTATCGATCATTGATTTATACCATTAACAAGTGTGAGGGAAATCACCAATGATGACAATGACTCCCAAGGTACCCTAGTACATTCCAGAGAATGTGAATAAATGAAATGAATTCGAACATATGTGGAATCATTTGATCAGAGGCCCATGGTATAAACCTATTATCGAAGGCGAGTAAACCTTCCATTGAGGCATGCAAGCTCCAAGGTACTAACTGGTTTCTAAGTATAATTCTCGGATAATGTGTTGAAGTCGACAAGAACATATTTTTTGAAGGAGGGCCATGATGTATCTCCCATCATCGACACTAAACTAACATGGGAAAGTGATTTAATATGATAGATCAAATGAGTGTGGAATGACACGAGCATGAAATATGGTAATACTACAGAATGGTTGGTTTGAGTTGAAACTTCCCTTGAACATTGTGAGGCAGGACAAGTGACTTGGAAGCATTGACTTGAATGAGAGATAGACCAAAACATAGTGTGACAATCATCGGGGCACTCTTCGGGTGAGATGAAGGTGTATGAGGACTCATGGAATTGGTATGACTAAGAGACAAGCATATTATCCAATTGTAAGAGGAGATGAAAAAAGGTGCGAGACAAACATATTATCCAACTATAATATGAGATGCAAACAGGTTCAATGTTCAAGGGAAACAAAAAACATCTACCATGATGCTTTCCAAAAAACTTTAACCCACTTCCTTCAATTTTTCCCTCACCATGTTTAGCGAGTACCTCTTTGTTTTTTAATGAGCTTGAGGAGGATAACAAATTCTTGGTATAGCTCATCTTCGATGAGTCCCTCATCATATTTTTAACAAACCTAAAGTATCGGTCCATCCTTGTATGGGTCCTTCAATGCGTGTTTTACGAGTTCAAAGAAGGAAAATGTGACAATATTTTTATGTATGGAGATTCTAAAAAGATGTTAAAGACAACTCCATGGATGTTCTTTTTCGTAAATTTAGTCCCCCAAGCTCGAAAAAGTGTAAAACAATATAGGGGAAAACTCTTATAGTCATGATTGACTAGAGTACACATTTTTCATTGTTAGTCTTACGAGACCAAAAAAGGGGTAAATTACCACTAAAAATACAACTCTTTGTGGTTTAATGAGCTCGAGGAACGATGAAGTATGCTCGTAGTCTGCTTCATTTTTTAACGAGATTGAAACAGAGAATGAAATTGTGCTTGAAATCCTTTGTTTCATTTTTTAACAATCTTCACATAGAAATGGGATCCTTTCTCGAAATCAGTTTCATTTTTAATGAGATTGAAAATGAGAATAAACTATGCTCGGTGTAATACTCATGAATGAGCCTCTTCCCAACATGATGTCCATAGGTTGGTACATTGATCGATCGTGATTTTTTTCCCAACATAGTGTTCATAGGTTGGTACTTTTCCCCAGCATCATGATAGGAAGTTGGCAGTTTAACTTTAGTATGATATTGAGAGGCTGGAGACATGCCTCCCAAGCTTTGGTTCATCTGATGATTCTTCTTCTACACTAATAGGGATAGGTTCACTAGAGAGGGAAAAATAAAGAGGATCAACGAAGACAAGTGGGGAAGGGAAGGTTTAGGTACCAGATCTTGTGGAAGGCTAAGTGACATGATGTCACCTAGTGTTCCAGTGGCAAATAGGCTAGGTACTACCCAAGGATTGAATGATTCATAGGATCATCACATCGTATCCGTAATCATGTTTAACGTAGCAACCTCATGTGGGGGATCAAGGAGAGGTAATGTAAAAACTCCCATGAGGGAGGAATCCTTGAGGAGACCTACCCACACACTTTTATACTTAAGATTGAACTGTACCAAGAAAGGGATGTTATTTTCTAGAGAATTATGGAGATTTGGAGTGCAATAATCAAGTTGATCAACAATTACAATTTTCCCTTGATGGGGAAATTGTAAAATGTGAAAAATTGAAGAAGCGACGATAGTCATTGCATAGAACCAACTGCGACCAAGTAATAAATTATAATCCAAGGGAGCGTCAAACACTTCAATGTCGACAGAAACGACTTTGCCCATTAATTCCATAGCGAAAGATTTCAAAATTCCGTAAGGTTGGAAACCATGTCCATCAAACACCTTAAGGGTGGTAGGAGATCAGTTAAGTTCAAGAGAACCAATGGCTCTCCAGCAGGACAAAGACATGACACGTGTGGAAGCTCCATCATCTAAAAAAGTTCAATGGATGTTCTTCCCACCAACCATAGTTTGAATTTGGAACATCGGGTGGTGGGATATCATCGGTTTAAAATAGTCCAGATTAAACATAATCATATTTGATACCTCTAGATCCACAACTCCAATGGTTGATAACAGGTTTCTACGTTGACTTGAACAATTTTTTATAACTTCTAGAGTCGACATAGCACAAGGTGTTTGCGCCAAATCTTCAACAACGTTGTAGTTTTGAGCAACACAAGAAATTGGATTGAAAATTGACCTAGGAATTGTTCCCTTGGGCGGGCGCAACACTGATTCAGAAATAGACCTCTCAATCTGAAGAGGGGTGGAGGGTGGAGGAGAAATATAAGTGAAGGGTTTATCGATAGCACCTCCATTGGCATGATTATTTGGAGAAGTGTCATAAGTCTTAGCTATGGTTGTTAAACTAACTATCCCATTATGCATAAGGACATGAGAACTTGAGGAAGCATCATCATGGTGAGGATGACCTGTGTTTCCCCCTTGTGGAGAGTTAAGACTGTGTGAAACCATTTGTTCCTGCTGAATTGCAAAAGGGGCAGTTAACACTGCAGGTTGGGAGGTACCTTTCATAAATTTAGCAACTTCCTCACGATGAGGGTAGTTTTTCATGTAGTGGTCCTACACAAATCATGCAAGGAAAGTTAGCTTTCCTTTTCTGTGGGGTATCAACAGTTTTTGTAATCTTGTGTGCGTTAGAAGAATTCTTAGATTTAGGCTTGTTTTTCTTCTTACCTCCAGGTTATTGAGATGAAGTGGACTGGACCACATTCACCTCAGAGGTTTGCGTATGACAAGGAGCAGTTTTGGTGTCGAAATCTTCCATGTGGTCGGCATGGGTTTTCGTAGCAGGTTTTGATGGATCATTCAAAGGGTGAGGAGTGTAAGGGATAATATCATAAAGCATGTTGGACTAGGAATATTCCAAGTCCAAATATTGAGCACAACTAATGGATTTCTCCTCGGTAACAACACCACCCATGGAAACATATCTAGCGATGGGTGGAAAAAGTGAGTTGGGAAATGTATTTGCCAGGAGTTGGTCCTGAGCAACAGCTTTAATCAACCATAATCACCACCTCCATTCATGGATATGATCTAATATCGAATTGACAGCTAGAATATCTAAAGCATTAAAGTCACCAAAGGAGTGTCGTAGCAGCTAGATATACCATTTGGTTGCCAAGCATGTGATAATTCTCTGGAAAAATATTAAACGAATGGAGTCATCCATCAAAAATTTCGAAGAAAACCAAAGATGGAAAGACATTATGTGGTTATTAGGATCTTCCCTAGGTTTCCCATCTAATTTCAGTATGTTGTACGGTAGTTTGGTAGGGATAGGGGGCCAAAACGGGACGTGAAATATGGGATCATTGGTCAAATGCGACAGATCGGGAAGATATAATGTAGCCAAGAATGGAAGTTTTCGATTAGTCTATGGATACTGGTAGTAACCATGTGACATAGGAACACAAGTAGGACCATATATAGGTTGTGAAGGGATGGAAAAAAAAATATGGTACTCCCATGTATTATGGCTGACCCCCCATGTATTTTGGTTGACTTGAGATTCCCCCCATGTACTTCAGTTGACCTAATGGTCCTATCATGTACTGTGGTTGACCTGATGGTCCCCCCATGTATTGTGGTTGTCCCGATGGACCTCCCATATATTGTGTTTGAGGGGGATGTGGTGTTGGAATCTTGGGGCTCAAAGATTTATTGGGAAAATTTTATTGCTAAGGAATTCCCACCAAATTAGATTGACCCCATAAAGTATTTGCAACTCCTAGATTTGGTTTTCCATGATACAGGCCACTAGTAATGGTAATGGAAGTACCTGCATGAGCGGATTTCCCCTAGGTTTTTTTATGTGTCCCCCACATAGGATTTTTCCTCATAGTTGAGGGTTTCCCCCTAGAAAAATATTGACCTCCATTGAAGGGTATAAGAGAACTACCCATTTGTAAAGATGGAGATGTGGGTTGAGTATCTTGTGTAAATGTGGTTGTTTGAAAAACTTGAATTCTAGCCATTTGACCAATGGGATGACCAAGTAAAGCACTTGGTGTGTGCATATGTGGGAGTAGTGAAGCAGGAATATTATTCGTCCCATGTGCGGAGGGAAATTTTCTCGCAAGTGGTTGTGTCGGAGTAACCTAGGTCACGAATGTTCCCAGTAAATAAGAAGCACCAGTAGTAGTGATCTACATTCTTGCAGGGTCAACTACAGGAGTTGTGGATAGAGGAGGTGGAACTCCCAATCCCTCTGGAAAACCAAATGTCAATGGGTTCATGCCAAAATATTGGCTAGTGGTTGAATTGGTTGGTAAATAGTAAGAATAATAAGCATCAGGAAATCTCATAAATCTCATGCCCAGTTGTTCAACAAGTAATGGACCAAGTGGATCAGTTAAAGGGTAATTTGTTTAAGATACAATGCCTTCCACGAAGGTTGTGACCAGTGCTTCTACGTGTTGGCCACTTCCAAGAGATATGCTCCCGATTTCAAAAAAAAATCCTCCAACCATTCCTTCCTAAGATGGGTCGTGTTGAGGTTCTTGAACTTCAGGACCCAAGCCTTGGATTTTGCGAGATCTTCAAATCCCTTGATCATCCAAGATGAAAGTAAAATGGAAATCCTTAAGGCCAACTACAAACTCTGAAAGAACACACCCCTAAAAATATCTACAGGTAATCAACCAACCAAACAGTAGAAGGATCTTTCGAAGACAGGATATCAAACCATCAGCAAATATATGAGAAGTAGTTACCTCGACCTCCATGTAATATCCCTTCTCGGTGCAAGAAAACCTTGCTTCATGAGGTCAGCCTCCAAGGATACTGAAAGTGTGATGCGATGTCTACCCCAAGTACCATGGGAATTCCCAAACAGTCAACTATGTAGATACCTAGGAAAGGCCACTAAGGTTCCCAACTCGCAGTCGGCCTCTGGGGGTACAGTCGATAGTCGGGACTAAACGTATGGGAAAGATAATAAAGTCTGAAATTATTCAAGAGAACTGAAGACAAGTGGACTAGTAAGACTCTTGAGGACCTCGAATGGATTCGAGATTCATGAAACACCGACACCAAATGAAATCAGTAGTTTCTCAAGAAAAACCCCAAATATACACTCTTTCCACTACGATTGGTCAAGATTTGGAGGGGTAATCTATGCTTCTCTTTCACACATGACCTCATGTTTAGCCCATGTTTTAGAGGTATTTCCAGACTATTCCTATACGACAGTTGGATTTGATCACTCTTTAGTGTTCTATAGTATTGTTTAGTAATCTTGGACAATTTACTCACTTTGCCTAGTCCAAAGATTCTAACCCTATTCTATTGTTGGTGTACTATAAACCAAAAAATGTCTAGTTGATTTTATTACCACGCTGGTTGATTTTAATGGCTTTAGTTACTCAGAAAGGTCCACAGAGATGAAACTAATGATGTGTGAGACTCAACTCCAATAGAATGCAAAAAGAATGGAATGCAGTTGTTTATTTTCGATGATTTCTATCTATGAGAAGGAGAAGAGTTCTTTTCTTCTTAACAAACACTTAATATCATGCAACTTTCCAAAATGATTCCAAACTATCAAACAAATGTTTCTGAAATCCTAAAGCAAATGCAATACTATCTCTTTCAAAATATGTACCAAAACAAAATTCCTAAGAATGCATAAATTCTATTTGTTTGATTGTATGTGCAATGAAATCTCTTCAAATGAAAAAAAAGTATGCTTCTTTTCTTTCAATGAGAATGAAATAAATCAATGTTTGACACAAAGGAACACAAAGCAAAAAGAAACCAAATAAATTGCACTCAAAAGTTTTATGAGAAATAAAAGAAATCAAGTGTGAGACAACTTGTTCAATCAAGGACTCAAAATGGTGAAAGACAAAATAAATCATTGTTTGAATACCTAAAGAATGAGTAGCAAGAATCAAAAACTTCAAGATAAGTTTCGAAATCAAGAAATCATGGGTTTGACTACCTTTATGGTGAGGATCAAACTAGTGGTAAGACAAACCTTGACCAAAGGATCAAGTTAACCTAAGGTATTCATGATCATTCCCTAATTCTAAAGTACTTGCAAGCTCAAAGGAGGAAATAAAAGTTGGTGATCACAGTTATTTTAATGAAACAAATTCATAACCAAGTTCAGAGGAATCTACTGAAAAATTTGAAGAGAAGCAAGAAAAAATAGGATGAAAATTGACCCAGGGAGAAGATCAAATCTCTTGTAAGGAGGTAGACAGGGTGTTGAATAGGGGTCAAATCTCCCCAATACACTAGAAAGGAGCATTGATAAGGGTTTTCAATGCTCTATGGGCCACTGTGGGGGAGCATTGATGTCTAGAAGTGGTTAAAACAACACCAAAATTTGCCCAGCTTCACCAAAAAGTAGGAGGGGTTCAAGTAAAAAGAATCAACATGAAAAAGATCAAAGGACAACTAAGATTAAAAGGGTTGGGAAACAAAGGAACAAGAAAAATCATTCCCCAGTGGAGTCACCAATTTTTTGTTATAGAATATTTTCCTTGCGAACAGGTGAAATCTCCTTTGGATATCTAGACCCCTATTGACCAAGACAAAAAAATGGACACTAGCATTCCTTTAGATCTATTATTTATGTCTATGGATAGAGAATATAGAAGAAAGAGTGTGACTTAATCCTTTTCGACGGTTGTCCTCTTTTATCTTCAATCTTTGTTCTTGTTGTCCAAGATGTGATCAATATCAAGAAAGTCTACAAGGAACATAACAACACCTTCTACTTCGACAATATATTGTTAGAAAAGAACATATATATCTATATATACATACATGTATAGACAACAATATGAAGGAAATAGGACAAGTTATATTAATGGATAAACATGGTGAAGTACTTACAAACCAAGGTTGACGTTGCAACATCTCCTCCAAGCTCTCTAATCCAACCCTTGCTTGAAAGTCTCACGATAAAAATGACGATGCTTTGATGAATTCTCCTCACAAGATCAAAGGTTTTACACTCTGAAATTATTTTTCCCCTCTCACCTTTGAGTGGCCTCATTATATAGGATTTGGGAGGCTTAACCACCATGAAGGATTCTAGGAAATGGTTGAGGATTTGGATCCTAAGATTAGGATTTGGTTTCTTAAGGTTGCCTAGGATAGAGCCAAGTAGGGTAGCTCGAATCCTTGACCCAAACAAATTTGATTCTCCTTATATTTCTTCCCTTAGAAAAAGGTGGGATGGTTACAACTCCATTTGACCACATCAACACTCCCCCAAAGATGAAAACGGTGCATTGGCAACGCTCCCCCATATTTCAACAAGGAGCAGGGGGCATTGATCTTCAAAAATGGGTCAAACTTAAGGTAAAAAGTAGTTTTTTTATCATCTTATGTTGGGTTTTATCCTCCACAAAGACTAGGGAAAATGAAAAATGTGTTTTCATGGTGTCAAAGTGCATGAAACACTTAGTAAGGTGCATACCACAGTTGATAAAGTGAAGTCAACAATTAGCAAGGTGCATATGGCACTTTTGTGACACTTGTGACACTTAGGTGCATAATGGATGTGACACTAAGTGTGTCATTTTGGTGTGTAGCAGACATGTCCCTTCATAAAGGGTTATGAAAAATTATAAAAGGATAATGTATTGAGAGAAAGTTTGTGTGTGAAAAATGTAGTAACATTTGAATAAGTGGATGAACAAATATTGAATATCATTCCAAAAGGGAAGAGTTGTGAAATCAGTTTCAGGCCAGCTTGGAATTTCTGTGAGAACTTGTTTTATGGGATGTTTCAAACCTTGAAATTTTGAGGAGATGGAGGTGAGATCTCTAGTTACATGTGATAAAAAAATTAGACCTTGTCTTGCTACACTTTATGAGATATTATATGTGGAAGTTAGGGTTCCTGAATTCTCTTGAAATCAGTTTCAAACAGGTCGACTTACACTTTCACTATAACTTATTTTCTAGGACGTTCCAGACCATGAAATTTTGAGAAGATGGAGGAGTGATCTCTGGGTTCATGTGGTAAAAAATTCAAAAATTTTCTCACTATAATTTCAGAGATATGCCCTATGGAAGTTAGTGTTTCTCAATGCTCTTGAAATCAGTTTCAAACAGGTCATCTTGGAAATTTTGATGTAACTTATTTTCTTGAACTTTTCAGACTATGAAAATTTTAGAGAACTAAGAAGACATACAGAAGTACCTTAGATAAAAATTTCAGATGTTGGTTCGCTAAAATTCCATAGATATTCTCTATGGAATTTTGGGTTTCTTCTTCAAGAAATAGATCTTAAAGAAGAACTAAGTTGTTTCTTAAAAGAAATAAAGAAGCTTAAGAAAAAAAATTCAAACAAAAGGAGAAGGTGCATAAATATATAGAGGAGAATCATGATGCAAAAGAAAAATTGTCACAAAGCCTTGAATAAATAGAGAATAGTATTATCATCCTAAATATTCAAATAGAGTAAGCAAAAAAGATGGAAGAAGTGGTGAGAATCCAGTTGAAGGAAAAAGAATAAAATTGCAAGAAGTTGGAAGATAAAATTGTTTCCTTAAGAAAGGAATTGGAGAATTCAACTTCTCAGTTGAATAGAAGCTTGAAGTTTGAAAAGAGAACTGGAATTTTAGATGATTCATCAAACGCCAAAGGTCACCACTCATTAAAAATTGTCTTGGCTATGATAAGAGTCATATGAACACCAAAGAATATTCAAAAGCTACGGAGCCATCGAAGAAAGTAAATGAAGGAAAAACTAAAATATATGTCGATGTACTCGAAAGCTCCATCAGTGACGAACACAACGAGAAGCGATAAAATGATGTTCAGCAGAACATTGGTATTCCTCCCAAACACAACAAGGACAGATTCAAAAGATGTTTCCCACCAAGATGGCCTCACACAACTTGGTAACAAAATTATTTCCTTGGTTATTTTTTTTATTGCAATCACTATGGTCATAAAGCAATATATTGCAGAGAATATGCAAGAAATGATCATGTATGGAACAAAAACATAAGTAATTATGGGTTCTCAAATAAAAACTACAATTCATTTGCTCCATTATTTGATTACAATGTGGTATGTTATGAGTGAAACAACTGTGGGAATATAACATGTTTTTGTAGAAGAGGCCTAGTTGAAAATTTTAGACAAAACAAGGAAGAATATACCCTTGCCAAACAAAATAAAGAACCCACAATAATTTGGAAAAGGAAGTAGGAGCAAGAAAATAAAAAGGAGGAATACATGCTAGTGAAAACTACCCTTCATTCTCAAATTGAATGAAACAAATGGTGCATTGACGGTGGATTCTCAAGCCACATGAAAGGGGACAAGAACAATTTTCTCACTTTGAAGAAAGTAAACGAAGGTAGTGTAGCATTTGGAAATAATGTTACCGCAAGGATAGCCATAAAATGTACTCTTAGTCTTGATAATGGAAAGAATAAAAAAGAGGATGTCTTGTGTGTTGAAGGTTTGGAACATAATATTATCAATGTTATTCAAATGTGTGATCAATGACACACTCTCACATTTGATTCTCAAGGCTATGAGATAAGGAAGAAAGGCTCGGGAAGATTAGTGGAAAATGCAAATAGAACCTCAAATAATGTATATATCCTCAATGAGATCAAGGGAGAAAAATGTTATATGGGACAAATAGATGAGAGCTAGTTATGTCATAAAAGAAAGGGCCATATAAATTTTGATAATCTATTAAAAATCAGCACCAAACAAGCAGTGAGAGATATGTCAAAGATTGTTAAACCTTCAAACACTCTTTGCAAGCAATGTCAGCATGGGAAACAGACAAGAGCAAGCTTCAAATCAAAGGAGTACTCGACAATGAATCCATTGGAACTCATTCATACAGTGATTTGTGGGCCTACAAGAACACAAATTCTACAAGGTAAAAATTATTCACGTTGCTCATTAATGGTTACTCTAGAATGACATGGGTTACATTTCTAAAACAAAAATTTGAAGTGTTTGAAAAGTTAAAAGCATTCAAAGCCTTGGTTTAAAATGAAACTGATTTGAAAATAAAGTTCATGAGATGAGACAGAGGAGGTGATTTTATCTCAAATGAATTTGAAAACTTATGTGAGATTCATGGAATAAAGAGACATTTATCATCTACAAGAACTCCACAATAGAATGGAGTGGCTGAAAGGAAGAATCAAATCATACAAGAGATCGCTAGAACAATGTTGAATGAAGCTAATCTATCAGACATGTTTTGGAGAGAAGAAATCAACACCATAATATACATTCTGAATAGAGAGAAAATTAGATTCAACAACAACAAAACACCTTATGAATTATGGAAGGGTATACCAACAACAATTAAATACTTCAACGTTTTTGGAGCAAGTGATACATAAAGAGAGATGATGAAGAATTGGGAGAATTTGAATCCATAGCTAATGAAGGTATATTTTTTGGATATTCATCAAAAAGCAAGGCTTATCGATGTTACAATAAAGCATTGGTAAAAATTGTAGAGAGTCCCAATGTTAAAGTGGATGAAGCGGGGCATAAGAAAGTGAAAGAACATGTTCAAATAGAAGAGCCAAGATGCAAATTTGAAGAATAGGGAGAATAAAATTAAGAAAAAGAATCATATCATAAAGATACAAAGATACCATCTATATTTTTTCAAAATAATCATTTGAAAAATTTAATTCTTGGTTATAAAGATACAGGAGTTCAAACAAGAAGAAGACTAGCAAGTGCATCTGAACATGCAAATTTATCTTTGTTATCTAAAATAGAGCCTAAGAACTTTACAGAAGCTATTGAATACAAGAATTGGATAGATGATATGGTAGAAGAGCCGAATCAAATTGAGAAAAATCATACATAGGGACTTGTTCCAAGACCATAAGATAAAAATGTGATTGGCATCAAGTGAGTTTTTAGGAACAAGTTTAATGAAGATGGAAAAGTAATAATAAATAAATCAAGATTGCTTTTTAAAGGCTATGCTCAATTTGAAGATATTTATTTTGAAGAAACCATTTCCTCGGATGCAAGGCTAGAAGCCATCATAATTTTTTTGGCATTTGCATGTTTCAAGAACTTCAACTTATATCAACTGGATGTTAAGTCTACCTTTCTCAATGGAAATTTAGAGTAAAAGGTATACATTGAACAACCAAAAATATTATTATTATCAAAAAATAAGGATCATGTAAGTAGATTGAAGAAAGCACTCTATGGGCTAAAACAAGCTCCCGAAGCCTGGTATTCAAGTCTTGACAAATATCTACAATAACAAGGCTTCAAAAGAGGAATTGCTAAAATTAATATCTACAACAAGAGAGTAGGAGAATATAAGTTGATTGTTTTGGTTTATGTATATGACATCAATTTTGGAGGAAGTATGAACAAAATGTGTCAAGAGTTTGCAATAGAAATGAAAAAGAAATTTCAATTGTCTATGCTTGGTGAATTGTCATTCTTTCTTGGTTTATAGATTTCTAAATTTGACAAAGGAATATTCATTTCAAAAAACAATTATATCAAGGAAATGTTGATGAATTTAGAATGGAATAGTGTGCACCAATCAGCACACCCATGGTCACAGGTTGTAAATTGAGCAAAGATGATAAATCTCCAGAAGAAAATCAAACATTGAACAGGTCAATGATTGGCATTATGTTATATATGATGGCATCAAGGTCATATATTATGAAATTAGTAGGATCGGTTGCACGATTTCAAGATGCACCAAAAGAAACTCATGTGCAAGTAGTGAAAAGAATATTCATATATCTAAAGGGCACCTTGGATTTTGGATTGTGGTACTCAAGAGGTGAATATTTTACTCTAACAACATATACGGATGCAGATTGGATAGGTAGTGTTGATGATAGGAAAAGTACATATGGAGGAGAATTCTTTCTAGGAAACAGTCTAGTGTCCTGGTTGAGCAAGAAACCGTCTTCAGTTTCTCTATCCATAGCAAAGGTTGAGTATATAGTAGCAGCATCATGTTGCACACAAGTTCTCTGGATGAAGCGGGCATTGAAAAATATTAAGGTAGAATATGATCATCCAATATCAATAATCTGTGACAATCCAAGTGCAGTAAATATTTCAAAGAATCATGTTATGTACTTAAAAACAAAGAATATTCCAATCAAGTATCACTTCTTAAGAGAAAAAGTAGTAGAACAGAATGTCAAGTTGGAATATATTGTCACCAAAGAACATATTACATATTTTTTCACAAAAACCCTTCCAAAAGAGACATTTGAATATCTCAAACAAAAATTGGAAGTAATATCCATCTCTTCATTAAGTGCTTAAGGAGAAGCACAAGCTCAAGGGGAGGATCCCTTTTCCATTTATCTCAAAGGGGGGAGAGTTGCAGACAACAGGGGAATTATTTCTATGCCTAGTGGACTATGTGTTTCCTTGCAATCTTTCATCAATGATGAAGGGGGAGATTGTTGGAATTATTGTCATTGATTTCAAAGGATTAATGTTCTTATTAATAACATATTATGACATTACAATACACAACATCAAGATATATATATATATATATATATATATATATATATCGCTTTATGGCAGCAGCTGAGAAAAATCCAGAGAAATAGTGTGACAAATATCTTTGAGATATTGGTATCAATTTTATAATAGTTGGGCAAGACAAAGTGCAATTACTCTTTCTTGGTTCTTTCATTTTCTTTGACAGAATCCAGGAGGTTGATTGTATTACGACGGAATGAAATTCACATTACGCTAGCCAGGAACTGAGAATATGAAAAGGTTTCAATTATGGTTGTTGCCATCCGTAGGTGTAGGTGTATAGTAGATATGGTAAACGTGGCGGAAATGTAAATTAATTAAATAATTGATTTCCCTTTTTTATTTTACTTTTCCAAATACCATGGTAAAATACCCAAACCCATGGGCTTGAAACCATCATTTCAATTTTTACTTTTCTGAATGCACCCCTTTTTTAATATACCCATAAACACACACACACACACACACACACACACACAGATATATGTGTGTGTGTGTGTGTGTTTACGGGTATATTAAAAAAGGGGTGCATGCGAAAAAGTAAAAATTGAAATGATGGTTTCATGCCCATGGGTTTGGGTATTTTACCATGGTATTTGGAAAAGTAAAATAAAAAAGGGAAATTACTTATTTAATTAATAGACATGTCCCTTCATGAAGGGTTATGAAAACGTATAAAAGGATAATGTATTGAGAGAAAGTGTGTGTGTGTGAAAAATATAGTAACATTTGAAGATGTGGATGAGCAAAGATTGAATATCATTCCAAAAGGGAACAATTGTGAAATCAGTTTCATGTCAACTTGGCATTTTTGTGACAAATTATTTTTTGGGACGTTTCAGACCTTAAAATTTTGAGGAGATGGAAGCAATATCTCTATGTACATGTGGTAAAAATTCCAGACCTTGGTTCACTATACTTTTAGATATATGCTCTATGTAATTTAGGGTTCATGAATGCTCCTTAAATCATATTCAAACAGGTCAGCTTGACACTTCTGCTATAACTTATCTTCCATGACATTTTAGATAGTGAAATTTTCAGTCAGAGGAGTGATATCTAGGTACATGTGGTAAAAAATTCAGAAGTTGGTTCGCTCTACTTTCGGAGATATTCCTTGTGAAATTTAGGGTTCCCGAATGCTCCTAAAATCAGTTTCAAACAGATCATCTTGGAATTTTCGCTATAACTTCTTTTCTTAGAATTTTCAGACTGCAAAATTTTTAGAGAACTAAGGAGACATACAGAAGTACCTTAGGTAAAAATTGCATATGTTGGTTCACTAAAATTTATGACATATGCTCTATGGAATTTATGGTTTTTGAATGGTCCTAAAATCAATTCAAACAGGTCAGTTTGGAATTTTCATTATAACTTATTTTATGGGACTTTTTAGACTATGAAATTTTCGTAGAAATGAGGAGACATACATAAGTACTTCAGGTAAAAAATTCAAATTTTGGTTCGATACACTTTCTAACATGTGATCTATGAAGTTAGGATTTCTGAATGCTCCTGAAATCAGTTTCAAACAGGTCATTTTGGCATTTTTACTATAACTTATTTTCTGGGAATTTTCAAACCGTGACATTTTCAGGGATCTGAGGAGACATACAGAAGTACCTCAGGTAAACATTTCAGAATCTGATTTGGAAAATTGGTTACATGGAATTTTTTACAAGTTCATTTTTAGTAAGTGGCCTAAAACAACAAGATTTAGGGAAGTTACCATTTGGAAATTCAATTTTTGGCTAGATCTGGTAAAGGAAAAAGTAGTAAGAAGACCCGGTGAAGGAAAAAGAAGTGAATAGACCTAGTGAAACTAGAATCAACGATCCAACCTGATGAAGGAAGAAGTAGCAAGCGGACCCGGTGAAGGTTGGTGCAACTCACACAAAGAGATTGGTATCTCTTGCTAAGTTGGTGCTTAGCAGTGGGGATTGGTGTCTCCAGTAGATCAGTGTCTATGAAGATCTATAAGAGTAAGTTGGTTCCTACCATGGTTTGTACCAGTGGATATTGACGTGTCCAATAGTTTGGTGCCTACAAATATTTGTATCAGTAGGTTGGTTCTTACAAAGAATTATAAAGAGGAGTTTTGTGATTTTCTCCCGAAATGGTTTCCACA
>SNQJ01S0005010.1:221770-239230 GCA_010110895.2 Picea sitchensis
GGTTGCATGCCCTCATGCAACTTAGTGTAGGTCATGGAAGGAAAGAGAGCATAGCGAGGAAATTTTCCAAAATATTCTAGCCAGCATATAAGGAATTGTGTGATTAAAGATTAGAAAACAACATACCTCCACTCACCCGAAAAGTAGATGTAGTTGTTGCAGTTGCTAGATCAGAAAAATGTGACTGGCGTTGTAGCTGCAACTGTTGTTACTTGTAATTGTTGGAGCAAAGAATATATTAATGTGGTTGATGGAATATGGAAGGTGTCATTGCTGCAAGATCATGAAAATGGAACTGCTAATGTTGTGGATGTTGTAACTGGATCATGGGAAGTGAAGGAATCTGAACTACTACTGCTGAATCATGAGAAATGCGGAAGACAAAGAATATGGAACTGTGGTACTCTCATAGATCTGAAATCAAACTACTGCAACTGTTGAGGGGATCATGAAAAAGTGTATAGGTTTCGGGGTCGAGAATGAAGAGAAATCATTGGATTACCAACCATTGATGAATGTTTTTAACCAATGTGAGACAAAATCAACAGTGATGTCAATGAGTTCCAAGGTACCTGAGTACATCCTTTGAAGTACGAATAGATGGGTTGATGTCGAGCTACTTGCAAAATCTGACAATCAAGGGACATTGATTTATTCCCATGATCGTCAGCGAGAGAACTTTCCATTAAGGCATGCAAGCCTCTAGGTACTCAAAATGGACTCTAGTCTATTTCCCAGATAAGGTGTTGAGGTCGATGGGACAAGACTGTTGAAAGGTGGGCCTTAAGGAATCCCACATTAGTCAACGTGAGTTTTTATAAAAAAAAGTTGGTAGAACTATATGATAGATATCAGTAGCAATAGTGTGTATGGCAAGGCAATGTAATCATGGAAAGGGAGTTTGTTTTATTCAGAAGGAAAACTGGAAGGGAAAAAAGAAGGCAAAAATGAACTGAAAAAGATAAGGGAATGTATGCAACTTAGAAAAGAATAGGCATGTGTGAAGTCATGAAAGTTAAGGCAATGGAAGATGGCTGCAACATGGGGATGATCAATATGTTTTGAAGTGTTAATGTTCAAGCCATTATTATAGTTCTTTGCATTTCAATAGATAACAATAGCACAAGATAGAATCACTAAGAAATACACAATCACAAGAGACACATCATTTATCCTGGGAAACCCTCATGGGGCAGAAAATCTAGCAAAACTTCCTTAATATAGATAGCCAATACAATACCAAGAGATAACTCAAATAAGTACAGAATGTCCTCTCCCAAATATGCACCTCTCTCTCTCTCTCTTCTCCAACTGCAGCTCTGAAACTTATCTCTCATGAACAAGTGAGTGTGTCTAAGTGAGGTGCTAGCCTCCTTATTTATACAAGATTGGCACATGTGGGAGTGTCCTTTCACTGGCAGGGTCGACTTCTTCTCTTGGGTGGTTATAACCACCTTTATTATATTCTGAGGCCTCTTGATATATTCTGGGGCCGACTTCTCTTTCTACCTCTTACAATTACATTTTGACCAATCCACAAAAGGGGATTTGGTCCTTTTACAATATCTGACATGATCAATCCACAATGGGGATTGATCCAATGAATAATATATCAAATAATTATAAGAATACACTTTTTAGTTACATTATTTCAACACTCCCCCTTAAAAACAAGGGTATTCTACAGCAGCATCAGACAAGAGAGAGGCCTTTATCATCAACAGCATAAGGAGGATAGCATCATCAATATCATCTTGGAACACTAACTGGCATATCTATAAATCATCGGAAGTTTTCTTCATCGGCAGCATCATCATTCTCAAAGGAATGCAATCATCATTTGCATCAATATGAATTAGTATAAAACTAATACATCATCTGCATCAATATGAATTAGTATAAAACTAATACATCATCATCATCACAGCATGAGGCTGGCTTATCATAATACAGGATTGGCTTTACGTCATACCTGTTAAGATGGAAGCTCAGTACTCGTCTTGCTTTATGTCACAACAATCAAGCTGGAAGAAAGATACTAGACTGGATTTATGTCACAGCTTCTCAAGCTGGAAGCACAGTACTAGTCTCATCTCAATGTCTTTCTTTACGTCACAACACTCAAGTTGGAAGAAAGATACTAGATTGGATTTATGTCACAGCTTCTCAAGATGGAAGCACAGTACTAGTCTCATCTCAACATCTTGCTTTACGTCACAGCACTCAAGCTGGAAGAAAGATACTAGACTGGATTTATGTCACAGCTTCTTAAGTTGGAAGAACATTACTAGTCTCATCTCAACGTCCTGCTTTACGTCACAACATTCAAGCTAGAAGAAAGATACTAGACTGGATTTATGTCACAGTTGTCAAGCCGGAATCTTAGTACTAGTCTCATCACATCTTATTTCTTTACGTCACAACCATCAGATTGGAAGAAAGATACTAGATTGGATTTACGTCACAGTTGTCAAGCCAGAAGCACAGTACTAGTCTCATCACATCTTCTTGCTTTACGTCACAACATCAGGTTGGAAGCAATATACTGGACTAGCTTTACGTCACATCTATCAAGACGGAAGCACAGTACTAGTCTCATCACATCTTCTTACTTTACGTCACAACCATCAGGTTGGAAGCAAGATACTAGACTGGATTTACGTCACAGATGTCAAGCCGGAAGCATAGTACTAGTCTCATCACATCTTCTTGCTTTACGTCACAACCATCAGGTTGGAAGCAAGAGATGTCTCATCACAGCAACTACTCTCCCTTTCGAGGAAGGTCCTTTCAGACTATTCCAAGCTTATCTCGAAAGTGCTCAAAATTTACGTGAGATAGAGGCTTGGCTAACACATTAGCAACATGTTCATCCGTGCTAACGTACTGGAGCTTTATGGCTCCTCTCTGCACCATGTCACGGATGTAATGATATCAGATCTCTATGTGCTTCGACTTGTCATGGAATACAGCATTCTCTTTCATCTTTATGCAGCTCTAGTTGTCACATAGGATCATGGTTGCTTCCATCTCTAGGTCAAATAGGTCGGTCAGCAAATTTTGAAGCCATATAGCTTCACATTTGGTAGAACATGCAGCAATGTTTTATGCTTTCGTTGTGTTGAGAGCAATGTTGGATTGCTTCCTACTCTGCCACGAGATCATGGTTGATCCCAAACTGAAATAGCATCATGAAGTGTTTTTCTTGTCAGAAACACTTCCTACCCAATCAGAATCAATGTACCCACTCAATGTGAAATCATTATCTCCATCATAATTGAGACCACAATCTAATGTACCCTTAAGGTACCTCATCACATGTTTTGCAGCCACAAGGTGAACATGTTTGGGTTCTACCAGAAACTGACTAAAGGTATTCACGGAAAAATAAATATATGGTTTGGTGTTTGTCATGTACATCAGTGATCCAATAATATGTCTATAAAGTGTGGCATCAATCAAATCTAATGAAGTATCGATCAGCAGATTCAGCTTCGTTTCCATGGGTGTATTCATGGGCTTGCACTCTAACATGTTGAATATCTTCAAGATTTCGACTGCATACTTCCCTTGGTTAAGGAAGATCCTCTCTGGACTCTGTCATACCTCAAGACCTAAGAAATAGTGCATTAGGCCAAGGTATTTCATCTCAAATTCTGAAGTGAGTCTCTTCTTACATTCAGTGATGAGATTTTCTTCTCCAGTTAAGAATAAGTCATCCACATATAGTAATAGTATTATTGGCTCATCGTTCATAACCTTGAAGTAGAGGTTAGAATCTGCTTTAGTCTTGGTACAACCCAAGCTCATCAGAAAGTTGTCTATCCAGCCATACCAATCTCTAGGAGCTTGCTTCAATCCATGCAAGGCTTTCTTCAACTTGCAAACATGAGACTTCCTGTCTTCAAATTCAAATCCTTAAGGTTTCTCTATATACACTTCCTCTTCGATAACACCATTTAGGAAAGTTGTCTTTATGTCCATCTGGTGTAACTTCCACTTCATCTTAGCTGCAAGGTCTATGATGGTTCTGATCGAAGTGTATCTGGCTACATGAGTGAATGTCTTTTCATAGTCAATGCCTTATTTTTTAGAAAAGCCACAAGCTACAAATCTTGCTTTATACTTCTCAATACTTCCATCTGCAGCATGTTTTATTTTGAAGATCCATCTAGATGATACCACGTCCTTGCTATTTGGTCTGGGAATTATTTCCCATACATCATTCTTTATTATGGATTGGTATTCTTATGTCATGGAATCTGCCCATTCTTTCTTCTGAATGGCTTCTTCAAAGCAGGTAGGCTCCTTTTCTAGGAGAGCACACATCAAAGCCATATAAATGGAGAATGGCTTAGGTCTCTTCACATGTCTCATGGTTCCTTCAGGAACACAATACTTCTCTCCATCTTGAATAATATCTCTAGCCCAAGATGGCTTTATTTTATGGAGGATCGTCATCTAAGAAGGTTCTTGAAACTCTGCTACATCATGATCTTCTAGAATTTCCTCATCAGGGGAAGTTACGACTTCCCTCACTAGTTCAACAGCTCTGGGAACCTCCCTCACTCATTCTGCAACTCTGGGGATTACGGGTTCCTCTTCATATACCTCTTCAAGCTGGCATTTTCTCGATTTATTGAGCATTGCATATTCATCAAAGATCACACCCCTGTTGATCTCAATGTGGTAGTGACCTGGTATATAGATCCTGAAGGCCTTGGAGACCTCACAATATCCCACAAATATTCCCTTCTTTCCTGAGGGTTCCAGCTTGTTTCTTTTCTCTTTCGGTATATGTATAAATACTAGGCAGCCAAATATTTTGAGATGGCTTACCTCTGGCTTCTTTCCGGTGAACATATCTTCTGGGGTCTTGAACCCAAGTGCACTATGGGACAATCAGTTTTTCACATATATGACTGTCATTGCTTCTTCTTCCCATAAGCACATAGGAAGATCTTGATCGTGGATCATGGTATTCACGACTTCCATTATCGTTATGTTCTTTCTTTCAACCACATCGTTTTGTTGAGGTTTATAGGGAGTAGTGAGTTCCCTCTTGATCCCAACATCTTTACAGAATTTCACGAACTCTTTTGAGTTGTATTCTCCTCCATTATCTGACCTGAGTATCTTGATCTTTCTTTCAGAAATATTCTCTATCAAGGCTTTGAATTCCTTGAATTTTTTGAACACTTCATTTTTAGATTTCAAGATATACAACCAAGTCTTACGAGAATAATCATCAATAAATGATACATAATATACATACCCACTAATGGAGGACGATGGCATTGGGCCACACACATCTGAATGAATGAGNATGGTCAACCTTGAGTTCTGGTAAACCTGTGATCTCTTTGCATATGTATGGTAGCGCCTTGTAGTTAATGTGAGCTAATCTTCTATGCCAAAGTTCACATGGATTTTCAATGGCGTGGGTCATGGCAACTTCTGAGTGACCCTTTAGCTTATACAAGCCACCTTCTTCTTTTCCAATGATGATTGCTTCATTTATGGTCTCTCCTTTAGCACGTTTCCTTCTACAACCTTCACTATAGCTTCCTCAGGGTTATTACATGTGACCTGGAGCAAGGTCAACAAAACAACAAGCAAGAATAATATCCTTTTGATAATATAAAGCAATAACACGAACAATCATCATAGTATCTCCTTTAGAGATATGACTTGTAATTTGTCTGAAGCAAAGATTAAAGGTAAGGAATACAATACAAAATGAGGTCAACACTCTCATAGTGTTGTGATCAAACATGGAAAACTGGAACTAACACACAAGATTCTTCCTAGAGGAGGTGTTAGTTGTATCATACAAATGATTACGTTAAGAATTTACCTCTATATGCTCACATTCTATCAAGTATGATACTTTACAAAGATTGTTATCTCAACTATAGTCATCAACTTGTCATGTGTACCTTTGAATCTTATTAACTTGATTAATCAAACCTAGAGCCTTGTCCTCATGAATGAGTGCTTGCTTTTCTTCCGAGTCTCCTTCACTCAAGATGACGAGTGATTTCTTCAACCTATCTTCTGTACTAAGACAATACGTTATCTTGACAGAAGGTTGGGTTAGAGGATAGGCTCTATGATCTCAACTTTTAATCCATCTAATGCCTTGACTCAGAAAATGTTAGAAAGATGGTCATAGCTACAACATGCAACATTGATCAATATAACAAATGCATGCATATCAGAATAATCACACCTGGGTTGCATCATTCCTCTGAATGTGTTGGATCTTGAGATCTTTCTGGATCTATGGAAAGAGAACCCTTCTCCTGCAAATACTCTTTAAGGTTTAACCATTTAAACATATGTGAGTACATACCTCTGATAGTATTTGCAAGTAGTGGCACCATCTGGCAGCAGCAGTAATCATTACCAACTCTTAAAAACTTCAAGGGTGATTGCAACTGGTACTATGGCTGCAACTGCAACTAATACTGCAACTACAACTGGTTCTGAGACTACAACTGCAACTGCAACTTAGGGTTTTATGAGGAAACCCTAATTTTTCAAACTTAAAATTTTGAAAGTTTGATCTAGGGGATAGATGCATTGAGCTGAGATGAGTAAGTTGGTGCAGTCAGATTTCTGAAAATCAAACTTTTACTCCCTCAAACTTGATCTGTGGATTTCTGGACTGGTGCTTCTGGTTTTCTGGTACTTCTAGTACTCTGGTTTTCTAGTTTTCTGGTACTTTGTGAAACTAGGGTTTCACTTTCCAGGAGATCCAGCCACTGAAAAGGTGCGCTGAAGGTGCCAAAATGATCCTTGGGGAGGGCACACTTTTCTATATGGTTTTAGGGTTGAAATACCTCTCCAACAAAAAATCCCTAATTTGCATGTACGACAACAGTGACGTTTTTCACTTTTCTCTTGTGAAAGATGTTCTCTTCAGCTTAGCTCTAATACCATGTTAATGTTTAATCCATTATTATAGTTCTTTGCATTTCAATAGATAACAATAGCATACGATAGAATCACTAAGAAATACACAATCATGAGAGACACATCATTTATCCTGGGAAACCCTCATGGGGCAGAAAACCCAACAAAACTTCCTTAATATAGATAGCCAATACAATGCCAAGAGATAACTCAAACAAGTACAGAATTTCCTCTACCAAAGATGCACCTCTCTCTCTCTCTCTCTTCTCCAACTGCAGCTCTGAAACGTGTCTCTCAATGAACAAGTGAGTGTGTCTAAGTGAGGCGCTAGCCTCCTTATTTATACAAGACTGGTACGTGTGGGAGTGTCCTTTCACTGGCAGGGTCGACTTCTTATCCTGGGTGGTTATAACCACCTTTATTATAATCCAGGGCCTCTTTGATATATTATGGGGTTGACTTCTCTTTCTGCCTATTACAATTACATTATGACTAATCCGCAAAAGGGGAAATGGGACAGTGTCACAGCATGAAATTTGGCAAAATGTTGGGTTTCGTGGAATGTAAAGTGAAAAAGAGGAAATGATAGTGTATCAGTATGGTCACTGTGTAACAGAAAACATCAAGATGCACAAAAAGTTTTTGTGTATCAGCAAGCGTGTATGACATGTATGAGGAAAATCAGCTCCGTCAAGCTGTCGATCAAAGCATGTTTTTTCTGAAAAATGTTGTGATTCATGAAAATTGCTACAGCATGGAATACGAGCATCTTGTTCCTGCAATCAACCTTAAAACTATTCCTGCAATCAAACTTGTAAGAGCAACGTAAGATGTAAAATGCAAGATTAAGTACAAATGCGAACAAATTCAAAATAGAAATTAAATGCAGTTATACCTTTTGTTCGCACTTGTTGGTTTCGTCATTTGATTGCTGCCAAAGTGACTGCCAGTGTAAATTCAACCCTGCCAATATCAGGGCTCTCGTCCCATGGTCAAATCAATTACCTCTAGGAGAACCCCCTTCCACAAAACAACCACTGTTCTTTGAGATTGTCAAGGAAAGCCTAGCATAATGATTTGTTCTTGCAGCTATTAGAATGAGTTCAGTACAGAACTGTTAGAAATGACATTTGAAGCAACCACGATTTGGAGTCCATCTGAAGATGTGAAAGAGATTGAAAGATTAAATGACCCAGAAAATTAGTTGATACAATTTGAGCTTGACATAACAAGAATATACGATGCCATGATGTCAGCGATTAGCGAACCAAGGTCCACCTCTCCACATGTATAATTACATAAATGGAAAGTAGTTGTAACTATTTCTCTGGAGTCAAGACGCCTTCCATGGTCATATATAATTAATTATCATACTCCAAAGTTCACAACTATCATTGTCGAAAGTACCTATCCACCTTCCAAGGTATATACATAATTATGTAAAAATTAAATATGCGTTAATTTTAATGATACTCGTCAAATTGACGATTTACAAAATGATTGAACTTCACAGGTGACATGTTTATTCTCTATCCACCTGTATTTGACGGGAAACTAAAAAAAACATCCATAAGTCTGTCAAATTTAACCCAGGAGATGACATGTACCTGTGTAGAGGAGCAGCCATCCCGAAATATGACTCTTTCACGTTCAGAAAAACAAAAACGGCTCTCAAACTGGGTCAAATTTTCAAAAACCACTCAGGAGTCAACTAAATAAGACCCTTCTGCACAAAACCCATGTGACGGATTTTTAAAATTCATCACAGTTTGCTCCAAAATTTCACCCGAAGATGATTGTCTACAAAATGACGTTAATTGACGGAAAATTTCAGATTCTCATTGCATGTGTGAGTTGGGTGTGGTCTGAGACATGAATAGTCTACAGGATTCCTTGATAGAATACGATTTGTATCCTCTTCATCCCTCTCTTAAAATGTAAATACCAACCCTTGTATTTGAGCGATGGAAATCAAACTAGATATTTCTCGTGAAATCAAATTTCGTAAAAATGTCGAACGAGAGAAATAAAATCATGACAGCTAGAAACATATCTCCAATACCGCAGATCAAGATTATCATTTAATTTTGGAAGAAATGAATTGGAAAGAAGATTGTTGCAAATCGAATTGATACACAATGAAATGACAGATGGATTTAAGTTTTGCATGCCACATTATCAAAGAATGAGATCTAAGATTGGTTATGGGAATGGCAGGAGCAAATAATCTTAGATTCCAAAAAATAAAATCTATATCAATCTCTTGGTAGCACAACAGCCAGCAAAGAATGGGATCGAGTCATTAACTGGCATCTAACAATCGACCCCAAAAAGGATTGATCTCGAAATATTTTTGAGATCTTAAAATGTACAATAACTAATCAATCCCATAAAATTCTCACTTGCATATCATTCTAGTTACTGAAATTTGTGACAAAAATCACGTGTGGATTCTCATTCATCGGAGGTGAGGAAAAGAAATAGGACTTGACTAATCAATTGATTGTTTTGTTGTTTGCTATCACAGATCCAGGAGAAGACCACTGAAGTATTTTCTTATTTCGTTGTCACAATTGCAGGTTTTGTTTTTGTTTCCAGGCTGTAGGTTTAACATGGGTGGAAAATTCAATTCAACCAATTGCAAGCAGAACACAATTTCAAAGTTTCAGCATGATTTTACAATTTTAGCATGAAAAAAACGTCATTGTATCAGCATGGAAAAACGTCATTGTATCAGCATGTAAAATTTCACTGTCTTAGCATGTAAAACTTTCATTGTTTCAGCATGTTGTAACAGCATGTAAAATTTGCGTTGTAACAGCATGTAAATTTTGGTTTTGTTTTATTCGTCTAAAAAAAAAATTGTTGTGTTTATTTGCAGATCAAACGATGGACGCAAAAACATTCATTCCTAAAATCAAAATCATCCCTATTTTCTTATCCTCGCGATCGCATGAAGCGCGGAGGAGAGCATACTTATTCTACGTAAAAGCAAAATCTAATAATGAAAACAAAAACTGAAAATGAAAGACTACCTACTCTATGCTAATTACATCTTAGAAATCAGTTACGTGTAGTCAAATAACCAATGGAGCGAAGCACGCAACAGTAACAGCAATATGTTCAATGGCAATTTTTCGAATGAAAAATAGAATTTTACAAGAATGAATGAATCTAGTTGTTGTAATGGCAAACCAACTAAATAAAAATGAAAATGAAATGTATCTAATCGAGTACTTACCTAGAACCATTTCTCAATATAACTTTCACAGGTGCGATTTCCCTCACTCAGATCATGCTACAGCTCCTCATTGTCCTCCTCAAGTTCCTCATATGTTGATTTCTCATTCGTTTCTAGAGGAGTATTTAAGCTCTGGGTTGCTGTCAAGATCTCCTCTTCCTGAGAAGAAGAAATCCTAGCTTTCGCAAGGATCTGAGCAAAATGTTCCAAGTTGACACTCATAGTTAAATCATATTGCAAAAAGGGGTTCTTACAGCACCCAAATCTAAAAAATAAAAAAAATACTGAAAATCACACTTGTTGAAACACATGAAAACCTCTTCACAGTTGCAAAAACTGAAATTGCAGAAATTGAAAGTCGCACTCTGCATGCTCTGTCCCAAATGAGGTCGACGTCTTACCTCAAATTTAGAAATACATTGGTAGGGAGAACATGAGGAGTCTCCACTCAAGTAGCTTCTATGACCCCTTACCAACACATGCAGACACACTTGCAGGAATTGAAACACTCCCTACATGCCCTTACCCATATGTCACCTCAAAGTTAGGAGCATGACTAATCACACTTGCATGAAAATTCAAACTAAACTTCAATCCATCGTGCTTCCCCGGCAACGACGCCAAAATGTTAGGTTGAAATATTGTCGTTTAATTCCGTTGTAGTACTTGCCCAACTATTTAATTTGTCAATACGAGGTTCATAGGCTTACGAAGCACACGCACTATATATGTAGGACTGAAGTAGAAGTAATCTAACCTAAATTGATGAAATGAAATTAATCTAGGAAAGCATTGAAACACTAACTAGGAAAGCAGGAAATTAATCTAGGAAAGAAATACATGTGAAGAGTTGAATGACAAAAGACATATGTGAGCTCACACAATAAATCAATCTCAAATTATATTACAAGAATCAAATGACAAAGAATGAAAGAATAACAATGAAAGAATCAAAACTAAGAATCCCCTTCTCCTAATTACAAGACTAGATTATGAATTACATGCCTCCCTTCATGAAGAGAGAGCACTCTCTTATATATATAAAAGTCTTGAAGATAAGATAAGAGTCTCATAATTAAAGATCCACTATTCTCTCAACCACTTTCCTATTATTACAAGATATGATCCCTTCAAATCCTCCATACATCTCTCACAAATCTTGGATAAGATATGTCATCAAAATCTCCATGATCTTCTCCTTTGAATATGCTTTAATGATTGTCCCAAATATTCTTCAAATCTTCCAAGCTTGAAGATGAAATTCGAATTTGAGGCTAGGTGGTAATATTTGACTTTGTTGAAATCTTCAAATATACCTGTACACATCATAAAACTCATCCAACCTTGAGATATAATGAAAATATGTTAATTTATAATATTTAATCACAAATTCACTTATAATACTAAAATGAATAAAGTGGGAAATAATAATGTGAAACCCAAATGTATTTATGAAAATGGTATGATGGAAGGTTAATGGGACGATGAAATGTAAGGAATAGTGAAGGGAAAGGTGGATGAAAATATGACATTTCCGAGGCCCAACACCATGTTCTGTAGATAATAGATCTCATATGTGATTGTTTTCTTAGGGTTGATGAATGTTTGAATAACAAAAAAAATTCTTATGTTGATTCACCCCCCCTCTTAGTATAAGTGTGTGCTCAACAATTGGTATTAGAGTGAATTCCTTCAAAAATAGTCTAACCACTGGAAGGTAGATCTCGAGAGAACACATGGAAATGGAAACGAAGAATTATGCTTTAGAAAATGCATACAAAGGGGAATAAATTATTGATTTAGAAGAGGAACAAAATGTTGAAATATATGTGGAAGTAGATCTTGAAGAAGAACTCATTTGTGCCTTACACAAAATAAAGAATATTAAGAAGAAAAAAAATTGAAACAAAAGGAGCAAGTGCATAAATATGAAGAGGAGGGTAGTGATGCAAAAGCAAAAATGTCACAAATCCTTGAAAAAATATAGAATCCTATTATTAGCCTAAATATTAAACTAGAAGAGGAAAAAAGGACAGAAGAAGTGGTGAGAATCCAGCTGAAGGAAAAAAAAGAAAATTGTGAGAAGATGGAAGATTAAATTGTTTCCTTAAGAAGGGAATTGGAGAATTCAACTGCTCAGTTGAATAGAAGCTTGAAAATTGATAAGAGAATTGAAATCTTAGATGATATCATCGAATTTCAAAGGTCACCACTCTTTATAACTTATCTTGGCCATGATAAGAATCATATGACCACCAAAGAAGATTCAAAAGCTACAAATCCACCAAAGAAAGTAAATGAAGGAAAATCTAAAATCTATGTTGGTGTACTCAAAAGATCCATCAGTCATGAACACATCAGGAAGAAATAAAATGAAGTTCCACATAAAATTGGCATTCCTCCCAAAGACAACAAGGACAGATTTAGAAGATATTTCCCACCAAAATGGACTTTCACAACTCGGTACCAAAATTATTTCCTTAGTTATTATTTTATTGCAATCACTATGGTCATAAAGAAATATGTTGTAGAGCGTATGCAAGAAATGATCATGTATGAAACAAAAACAGAAGTACTTATGGGTTCTCAAATAAAAACTATAATTATTTTGCTCCATTATTTGATTACAATGTGGTATGTTATGAGTGCAACAACTATGGGCACATAGCACATTTTTGTAGAAGGGGTCTAGTGGAAACTTCTAGACAAAACAAGGAATAATATACCCTTTCCAAACAAAAGAAAGAACCCACAATAGTTTGCAAAAGGAAGCAGGAGCAAGAAAAGCAGAAGGAGGAATCTATGCTTGTGCAAACTGTCCTTCATGCTCAAAACAAAGGAAACAAATAATACGTTGACAATGGATGCTCAAGCCACATAATAGGGTACAAGAACAAGTTTCTCACTTTGAAGGAAGTAAACGAAGGCAGTGTAACATTTGGAGATAATGGTACTGCAAGGAAAGCCATAAAAGGTATTGTTAATCTTGGTAATGGAAAGACTAAAACAAAGAATGTATTGTATTTTGAAGGTTTGGAGCATGGATCTTCTTAGTGTTAGTCAAATTTGTGATCAATGACACACTCTCGCAATTGATTCTCAAGGCTATGAGATAAAGAAGAAAGGATCGGGAATATTAGTGTTAAATTCATATATAACCTCAAATAATGTATATATCGTCAATGAGATCAAGGGTAAAAAAAATTATATGGAACAAAAAGATGATAGTTGGTTATGGAATAAAAGAAGGGGCCATATAAACTTTGATAATCTATTAAAAAACAACACCAAACAAGCAATGAGAGATATACCAAATATTGTTAAAGCTTCAAACACCCTTTGAAATCAATGTAAGCATGGGAAACAGACAAGAGAAAGATTCAAATCAAATGAGTACTCAACAATGAATCCATTGGAACTCGTTCATACATATCTTTGTGGGCCTACAAGAACACAAAGTCGACAAATTGAAAATTACTTCATGTTTCTCATTGATTATTATTCTAGAATGACATGGGTTACATTTCTAAAAGAAAAACATGAAGCGTTTGAAAATTTCAAAGCATTCAAAGCCTTGGTTCAAAATGAAACTGATTTGAAAATCTAGTTATTGACATAAGAGAGAGGAGGTGTGTTTATCTCAAATGAATTTGAAAAATTTTGTGAACTTTATGGAATAAAGAGACCATTTTCAGCTGCAAGAACTCCATAGTACAATGGAGTGGTAAAAATGAAAAAATGAACCATACAAGAGATGGCTAGAACAGTGTCAAATGAAGCTAATCCGTCAAACAGGTTTTGGAGAGAAGAAATCAACACTGAAGTCTACATTCTGAATAGAAGAAAAATCAGAGTCAACAACAACAAAACACCTTATAAATTATGGAAGGATATACTAGCAATAGTTAAATACTTGAAAGTTTTTGTAAGCAAGTGCTACATAAATAGGGATGATGAGGACTTTGGAAAAATTGACTCCATATATAATGAAGGTATCTTTCTTGTTTATTCATAAAGAAGAAAGGTTTATCGATGGTACAATAAAGCATTGGGAAAAATCGTAGAGAGCCAATGTTAAAGTGGATGAAGTAGGGCATGAGAAGGTGAAATCAGATGTTCAAACAAAGGATCCAAGATGAAAATAAGAAGAAGAGGTAGAATAAAATGAAGAAGAAGAATCAGAATGTCGACATACAAAGACACCATCTAGATTTTTTCGAAAGAATCATTCAGAAATTTTAATTCTTGGTGATAAATATACGGGAGTTTAGACTAGAAGAAGACTACCAAGTGCACCAGAACATGCAAACTTCTCTTTGCTATCTAAAATAGATCCTAAGAACTTTACAAAAGATATTGAATACAAGCATTGGATAGAGGCCATGGTAGAAGAGTTGAATCAAATTGAGAAGAATCAGACATTGGAACTTGTTGCAAGACCAAAAGTTAAAAATGTGATTGGAAACAAGTGGGGTTTTAGGAACAAGTTGAATAAATATGGACAATTAATAATAAATAAATAAACATTGGTTTTTAAAGGCTATGCTCAAGTTGAATTTGTGTATTTCAATGAAACCTTTTCCTTGATTGTAAGACTAGAAGCTATGAGAATGTTTTTGGCATTTGCGTGTTTCAAGAACTTCAAATTATATCAAATGGATGTCAAGTCTTCCTTTATCAATGGAAATTTATAGTAAAAAGTATACATTGAACAACAAAAGGATTCTTATTATCAGAAAATAAGGATCATGTATGGAGATTGAAGAAAGCACTCTATGGGATAAAACAAGGTCCTAGAGCCTGGTATTCAAGACATGACAAATATCTACAACAACAAGGCTTCAAAAGAGGTACATCAAGAAAATAGGAGAAAATCAATTGATTGTTGTTGTTTATGTAAATGGCATCAATTTTGGAGGCAGTATGAACYAATCGTGTCAAGAGTTTGCAATAGAAATGCAAAACCAATTTTAGATGTCTATGCTTGATGAATTGTCATTCTTTCTTGGTTTATAGATTTCTCAATTTGAAAAAAGCATACTCATTTCACAAACCAAKTATATCAAGGAAATGTTGAATAAGTTTAGAATGGAATATTGTGCACCAATCAGCACACCCATCACAGGTTGTAAATTGAGAAAAGATGATGAATCTTCGGAAGAAAATCAAACATGTATAGGTCAATGATTGGCAGCCTATTATATCTAACAACATCAAGGTTGGAAATTATGCAAGCAGTAGGATTGGTTGCACGATTTCAAGCTGCACCAAAATAAACTCATGTTCAAGTAGTGAAAAGAATATTTAGATATCTAAAGGGCACCTTGGATTTCGTCTTGTGGTACTCAAGAGGTGAATATTTTACTCTAACATCATATACAGATGTGGATTGGGTATGAAGTGTTGATGATAAGAAAAGTACAAGTGGAGGAGCATTCTTTCTAGGAAATAATCTAGTGTCTTGGTTGAGGAAGAAACGGTCTTCAATTTATCTATCCATATCAGAGGTTGATTATATAGCAGCAACATCATGTTGCACACAATTTATTTGGATGGAGTAGACATTGAAAGATATTAAGGTAGAATATGATCATCCAATATCAATAATTTGTGACAACACAAGTGCAATAAATATTTCAAAGAATCATGTTATGCACTCAAAAACTAAGCATATTTCAATCAAGTGTCACTTTTTAAGAGAACAAGTTCCAGAATAGAATGTCAAGTTGGAATATATTGTCACCAAAGAACAGATTGCAAATATTTTCACAAAACCCCTTCGCAAAGAGACAATTGAATATCTCAAACATAAATTGGGAGTAATATACATTGCATCACTAAGTGATTAAGGAGAAGAACAAACTAAAGGGGGGCATCCCTTTTCCATTGATGTCAAAGGGAGAGAGTTGTGGATAGGGAGATATTTGCAAACAGGGGTATAATTCTTTCTATGCCTGGTGGACTATGTGTTTTGTTGCAAGATTGCCATCAATGACAAAGAGGAGATTGTTGGAATTATTGTCATTGATGTCAAAGGATTAATGTTCTCATTAATGTCATATTATAGCATTACAATATGCACATCATTTATAAGATTGATTTAGATATATATTTTTACAAGTATATTAAAAAGGGGGTGCATGTGAAAAAACAAAAAGTGAAATGGTGGTTTCAAACCCAATGTGAGTTTGGGTATTTTCCCATGGTATTTGCCAATGATATTTGGAAAAGTAAAATAAAATAAAAAAAGGGGAATTAATTATTTAATTAATGGACATGTCCTTTCATGAAGGGTTATGAAAAAGTATAAAAGGATAAATTATTCACGGAAAGTGTGTGTTTGAAAAATCTAGTAACATTTGAAGAAGTGGATGAGCAAAGATTGAATATCATTACAAAAGGTAAGAGTTGTGAAATCAATGTTACAGGAAAATCCCCCTGTGGATAGGTGAATCCCCTCTTGGACTATAGACTCCTAAGACCAAGACAAAAATGTGCTAACGTTGATCATTTACATCCCTTTAAACCTAGCTAAGCTAATCTATAGAGAAGAGGAAGAAGATGTACCCTTTTATGATATTTGTCCTCGCCCGATCCAAGTTGAGCTTTGATCCCCAAGCTCTTCAACAAGTCCTGCAATCCAATCAAAGACAAAGCATGCTTCCTATTCTACTATGATTAGTTTGAAACTAGATCTATCCAAAAGGAACAAGTCCATGAGAAATACACATAAACTTGAAGGAAACGGGCCAAGCACATATATATTAATGAGAACAAAGCAAAGTACTTACAAATGTAGATGCAAATGTAGCAACCTCACCAAGATCTCCTTGTCCAACCCCTTGCTCGAATGATCCACAATCAAAATAACAATACTTTTCATTGATTATTCTCCCTCACTTTCATGAGATCATAAGTTTGGTATTTCTAAACTCCTCTATCCCCCCTCCTCCATGAAAATCTCTCATTATATAGGATTTGGAGGCTTAACCACCATGGAGAGGATCTCTCATCATATCTACTAAGAAAGGGATCTCTAAGATATTTAGGGAGAAAATGTATCTTAAGGATTTTGGGGAGGAAATATCTCTCAAGGATTTTAAGGAGGAAATATTTCAACCATCCATGAGATCCTCCACCTTCCCTAAAAAACAGGAAACCAAATGTGAGGTGGATTCTCACACTTAATTACTTATTTTTCATGAATATTAATAATAATTCATGTGCACTTGATTCTTACACTTAAATAATCTATTTTTTCATGAATATTAATAATAATTCATGTGCACTTGGTATTTTGG
>SNQJ01S0005011.1:0-21990 GCA_010110895.2 Picea sitchensis
TAGTTTACACTTATCAACAGCTTTAGGGGCTATATAACTCAAATTTGAACCAGGGTCAATTAAAACAGACACTAGATGGTTGGAAATCATACCTTCTATTTCCACTACTAAAGCTTGGTGGTCAGCTTGGTTATTATCCAAGGCTGCATAAATCTATGGCACACTCCTGGCCACATCATTGACAGTGGTAGTTTCCTGGACGTTATAAATCCTTCGACTATTCTGTTGTTGGTGTGGACAGTCTCTCAATAGATGTTCTTCCTCGCAACCCCAACATTTTAAAGGTTCTCTCTTTGGGTTATCAGTCTTCACTGATATGGGTCCAAAAGTCTTATTTCCACTCAAGGAGGGAAAATTCTTCCGGTGCATACTCCGGGCTGGAAATCTCATTCTTGGGTTCTTCTTATAGTTTTTAAATCCTGGAGATTTAATTCCCTTTTTCTGAAATCTTGAACTATTCTTCTGTTTCCATCCTTCGCGAGGTTCTGCTCGATGCCCAAACTGTTCATGACAATAGGTTTCCTTTCAAATAGTGTCTTCTAGAGTCTTTGACTCATCAAATTCAATTCTATTCCGATAGTCCTTAGGTAGTCCACTGAGGAAGCGTTGCACCTTTGCCTTTTCCGCCTTGATATAGGGTACATACCTCAACAAATTGAGGAATTTGTTGGCATATTATTCTATAGTAAGTTGTCCCAGTTTGAGTTCATAAAACTCTTTAGTCTTTTCGTCGAAATATTTTTCCGACAGATACTTCTTCCCGAAGTATTTCTCAAACCGTTCCCAAGACAGGTCCTCTTCGCGAACCCCTTTCATATTCTTAAGGTCTTCCCACCAAATGGAAGCTTTTTCGTTCAAGTTGAAGGTGGCCACTCAAGCCTTCATATTTTTTGAAAAGTCATGGACTCTGAAATACTTCTTTAGTCCAAGCAGACAGGCCTCTGCTTCCTCTCCCTTATTTATTTCACCGTCGAAGGAGGGTGGTTTGGCCTTTCTAAATTCTTCGAATTTTCGACCTTTGGAAGACTTTTGCTTCTTTTGTTTTCTTTGGTGATAGGAACTGGTTCTACTGCTAGAAGAGCCCTCTGAATCGCCAACTTCCTTCTTAGAGGAATTATTCGACGCTTGTCCTTTACCTCTGGGGTGGACCTTTTTCGAGGTGCTCCTCTCAGTGTGGCCACTGATATGACCATGTTTATGAGTTTCAGGTTCATGCTGCATTTGTCTTTGTAAATCGGATAAACTCTGCAGTAAAACTGCGTTAATTTCTGTTTGTTTTTCTTGTTCTTTCATCATCCTTTCATTGTCAGCCTTGCATCTTTGTAATTCGACCATGAGACTCCTCATAGTCTCGGCTAGATCTGGAGGGATCCTTGCTGCCCTCCTTTCATCTCTATTGTGGGAGCCTTCTTCCACTTCTTTGTGAGTCACCATACTATGCGTTGATAATTTCCCATGGGTTTATTTCTGAAGGTCCATCCCCAAGACCTTTTTGGCATCGGCAGTCCCAAGTTAAGAATAGAGCGCTCGACTTGAACAAAGTCCTGAGTCTGACCATCAGCCACGACTTGAGTTCCCAATCTTCAGTACCATGTATCCTAAGTCAATGGTGCCATACAAAAAAAACAACTCAGAGAAACACTAAGCACAAAATCGAGGGTAACTTACAAGAAATTTGGACAAAGAACACAGTAGATTCGCAAGCAAAGAAAAAAAAAATATGCATTCAATTGCTATGACCAGAATTCTTTCATCAAAATTTTGAGACTTCATATATTAGATTCCCATCGCAAAGGTTACATACAGTAGACACTGTCTACACCTACAGGCCAACCAACCCGGTTACATTGAGAACATGAAAATTTTCACAAGAAAAAGGGAAAACTATCAAAATTTTGTGTCGCGTTTGAGAATACAAAACAGAGTTCGCCCATCATGCCTCTTCTGCGCGTGAAATTTCTCCCCGATTGCTTCGTGCTCCCTGAGGTGTTTTCATTTTTTTTTCTTCCGACACCCTTTGCACTTTGCACAACTACATGATCGTATCTTGTGCTTCCCGAAGCTGCCTCTTGAGCCATGTTGTGTTACCTTCACAACGTTGTGGCGCTGACACTTCAAGATTCTTTTCCGCCAACTGTCGTCGTAATTCTCTATTCTCCTGATAAAGTTCAGCTATGGCGAGTTGTCCCTACTCTAGTTGTGGATTAGGTCCTCAGACGTTAGAACCCGACGCTTCTACCTTTCTCGTTCGGCTCCCACTTCCTCGACTTGTGGTTTCGACAGGCTCTAGCCGGATAGCGCACATTAGGAACTCCTTGGTGGTTGATCATGCACACAACTCAATCGGGACGTGGCTTTCCCCCTCAACTTCCTTATTCTTTCTGGGCCCGCCTCTCCTCTGCGGTATCTGTTGTTGAGGAAGTGTGGATTCAAACTTGTGCCCTTCCGACGTAACTTCTTCCACTTCGGCCTTCGCACAAGGCAATACTATATTTTTCGCGTGAAGGTAGGAATCTCCCTTTGAAGCTTCGGGAACACCCGTTGCAAGCAAGAACGATTCCCAGACATTTTATGGCTCAAGCCTGGCGCTTCGGCTACCTCGTAGGCCCCGTCTTGAGTTTTGAGGAGTTCCCATGGTGCGACATCGTATCTACCTTATGCGTGGGTGACTTAACAAAGGCCCAAAGAAAATAATGTGATCGATCTGGGCTCACGAGATGATTCAATGCATAAGCTTGGTTGGTAAGCAGAACATCTATAATTTATAACGGAGCGAGCAGTGAGTCGAAACATGCCAGGGAACACTAAATGCCTTGCGACGGGATGTTTTAAATAATTTCTGTGTCACATCCACGCGACAGGCATGATCTGGGGCATGTGAGATGCAGTTGATAGGAGTTGCAGAGGATGCATGGTACGATCGCATCGATTTTTTTTGAATTCCCCAGCCTCCATAATGAGTTGCACTTGTTGATGTGACTCTTGTTTGAGCAACTTGCCTCAACCTGAAGCGTTTAACGACTTTCCTTATGACAGTATCCGACTCTTTTGGAATTTACTCGTACTTTCAGCACATGTTCGGCTTTGACATTCTTTCTCGACCCCAAGGGCCAACCAACCACTGGCGTGACTTTGACCAACCATTGGCGTGACTTTGACTCTCATGTTTTCCGTACCTGATATTTCATGCTATGTCGCGTGAATGTAACTCACCCTAACTAAAGGAAAATTATGGTGCTAACAGAGACGATGCAGGTAATTCAAAGGGTTGCAGAGATCATGTAAGTATCAAACAAACAGGCTTAGCTAGATTTATAGGTATGCACCAGTATGGATTCTTCACGTTTACTTTTTTACATATATTTTTTCGAGTATTTTGATGTAAGAAATTTCTAAATGATTTTAATTCCGATTAAAGGAAAGATCCCTCCGACTATCGAGCAAAATTGGCTCTGTAACTTCGCTGAGGAATCTGAGAGAAACTGGGTTTGAAGATCAACAAGGTGATGAAGGATATCAAACTTCTCGAGTTCAGCACACCCGATGATTTCGTCGACTTGCACAACATAGTCGAATCGCACACCAATAAAGATTCTTCATGGGTCGAAAGACTAGCAAAGGTGACCGACACAATGCGAAGACAGGTACAACAATTTCTGGAACATTCAATCATCGCTCGGGCCGTGCTCCAGCATTTAAGTACTAGTCTAGTCAAATATCAGGTGCATGCGGTGGAGATTAGAGAAGTTTACGCCCTCCCAATGGAACATCACAGATTTCCATACGCCCAAACCTATGAGGAGTTGTTCATCAACTGGTTGGAGTATGAGAAAAGTCACATTTTCAAGTGATATCTTGAGTTGATTGTTAGAAAAATTGTTAGAAGAGAATGCCACATGGCGAATTTTGTTCACTTATCTACACTTAGCCATTATTTTTAGTTGAATTTTATGTTATAAATAAGAGCATCGACCAATTAGTTAAAGGTCAATGGTTTTTGCAAGAAACTCTCTTTTTTGGTTTTGTTAAGAACTATTTCCGAGCTACCTTTAATAGAGAAGTACTTATGGACCAGAGACAAGTTATATTTTCATGAAATGCATGTGTGATTGGACATGGAGAAGAACTATTTCCTATATTGTCTCATGAATGGATGTTGTAATGAGTAAGAGCTATTGAATCTATTGTTAAGTTATCTGATGCAATGTTTTACAGTTCTTTTTTTTAATGATGAAGATGAATCATTGTGTTATCATGTGATGGATGATTAGTGTAGGTGAATTATTTTGCTTCCCATTATCTTATCGCATATGTGTTTTCTTTCTGATAATTAGTATCTCAGACAGTAATTGGATTCTCACACAGTTAACGTATTAGTATTAGGCCTGTGGTATAGAATTGTCATATGCATGCTTGATAACGGGTTATCACAAGCTCAACCTCTTCTCTAGTATTTTAGAACCTTTTCTCGTTTTGTTTCCAAGTTGGTTTATACCAGATTACAATCTTATATCGGTCCCACCTAAGAGAAAATACAAAAAAAGAAAGTCCAAACTGAAGGAGACACCTTCACAAGAAAACGTAAAGCCCATTGATTAATTGGCCGAATCACAAGATCTGGAGAACCATTCCACCATTAAACACTGCAGAGTCTAATTGGGCCTCGGTGGTGGGTTTGGTTCATGTTGTTTATTTAAAGGGATTTAGGACCCATCAACATAATTGGTGCTAGAAGGAGGGCCAAAGAATTAATGGTTGAACACATATTTCACATAATATTTCAGACAGCCCATAGATTCAAAACAACCCACATGCATGGCTAGTCATTCCCAAGACAACCCACACACGCAGAGTATTCCTGAAATGAGTAACTCACCACAGCCTAAGGAGGAACAATTGTACCCTGACATATCTTACGCTCTCCCTCACCATGAATTAAATCAATTCAGAAGAATTACAAGAGCATACGCCCGACAGATCGTTGTGTTTTCCTTAGCTCCGATACTTCCTCGAAGAAAACAAGTAAGAAGACCAGTGGTTAATACTCCCGACGAGGTTTTGGTGCACACAATAGAAGACCTAATAGATTTCACAATCATCAAAATTGAAGATCCTCTTAATCTGATCCCTGAAACACCAATCAACGATGTCTCTGAACCAAACAATTTTTCGAAAGGGAAGGACTTTAACTCAGAATATGAAGATATGGAGGACAACAATGACCATAATGAAGAAAGGGGAAACCCACCACTGAAAAATCAACCCTAGTTGGCCAGAGATGCTTTGGACCTCCCGGGACCAGTTCATAACCTTCCTCGACATCTAGAAAAGTTACTTCCTAAGTTCGACCCAGAAACCTCAAGATTGCCTTAAGATCATATCAAGAAATTTAAACTAGCGATCAAACTTATGAACGTCCAACATGAAGACATAGTTTGCAGGTTGTTCCCATAAAATTTTGAGAACTCAGCCTCCACATGGTATTTTAACCTACATGTAGGATCCATAACTAGTTGGACAAAGTTTTAGAAGGAATTCTTAGATAAATTTGCCGAAGAAACCACTACAGGCGCTCTAATGGCTGAATTGTTCGCAGCCACCATGAGTTCAAAAGAAAAGGTTAAAGATTTCAATCAAATATTCACAACCATCTTAAAAAAATTCTAGCCCGAATCCAAACCAACTTGGGATTTGCAAATCGAAGTTTATTCTAACACTCTCCCAGCTTCTATTTCCATGTTCGTGAAAAGGGTTGCCAAACGAACCCTGCCTGAGAATTTTGAAGAATCCAAAATGATAGAATTCCAGATGAAAGGGTGTAAAGAAGGCCAGGTCTCTTTAGTTAAGAAAGAAGTTCAACCCCCTCCCAAGAGAGGACTCATTCTGACTAGACCTCCAGGGAAACAAGTAGAACAGACGTCCGACAAGGGTAATGGAGACATAGAATATCTACAACGCATGGTTAAGAAATTAACAAACGAGATCATAGACATGAAGATAAACATAGGGGAAGGAAACCAAGGCCAAAGGCCCTAAAATCATTTCTTTAAAAGGAACCCACCGTTCAAATAAATTGAACCTCCCCTGGCTAACTTGAATATCTATCTAGGGAATGTCGCTTCTGATTCTTTCTGTACTTATCATCAGGAAAACCACTCTGAAAGAGACTGCCCTCAATGGGTGCATGCCATGAATTTGATGGACAATTGGTTTCTAGACGAAGTCTCCCTAACCAAACAACCAAGCAGTTCAGTTATGAATGTTGCTGACCAGGAAGAGATTGATCCACCAGAAGATACAACCATGCTAATATGGGATCCTAACCTAATTATTCCTTCCGACAGCCTATTTCAGGTTCAATAACCACCTGCAGAGGCCTCGATTGTGAAAATGAGAAGTAAAGGTCCTCCTGTCTCAAAGGATCCTACTACAACTCAAATGTCGGGGGAAAGGTCAACTCCTGATCACCCGAAAGCACCTTTTTCTCCCCATAAGAACCCTATTAGCATCCATACCCGAGAATTGCCCAAACTGGAGTACAACGTAGTTGAATATATGAATAATTTGAAGGCTAATATATCGGTTATGGACATATGTAGAATCCCTCAACAAAAAGACTTTGTGCTAAAAGCTTTGAAATCAGTAGAAAACCCTACGACAAGAAATGAACAACAAAGAAATCTAACTTCCACGGATCTAGTAAATAAACCAATTGTGCATACCTGCTAGGAAGATAAGAAGGGAAAACCCTTTTTCCCACCGTTCTGTTTGAAGTTTTAAGTTTTCAACAGGGACCTCCACAATTGTTTGGTCAATTCAGGAGCATCCTCTAACATTTTTCCACTATCTATCTGTAAACAACTAAACGCGGACCCTCTCAAGAGTGATAAACATGTGATACAACTAGATAGAACCCAGGTCAAAGTCATGGGGGAACTCAAAGATGTAATGATCAGGATAGAGACACATCCTAATTTTGTGCAAGTGATTGACATTATTGTAGATATCCCATAGGCCTATGTGTTATTACTAAGTCGAGATTGGTCTGAGAAGTTAAACGGGTACTTTAGTACAAGCTGGGCACACCTTTGGCTACCACTGAAGGGATACAAGAATATGATCAAAATCGATAGGGAGAGATATCTTAAACATATGGTCATTGATCTAGACACCCTAAACGAACCCTCATCTACAGATTTCCCCGTGTTAGGCAATTATTCCTGCAATTCCTTTTTCGGGAACTTCTCCTCTCTTCCATCTGATGTCCCTCTCACTCAGAACTCCGAAATGGTTTTTCAAGGTAAATCGCCAATACCGACAGAGGAAACCCTCTTATGTCAAGAACCTGTGCTAGAAATCACCGTACAAAAGATAGGAGGGAAAGAAAGTAATAAGAAGGAAGAAACGGTTAACTTTCTCTCACAGATCTGGACCATATATTTTGATGGATCTAAATCACAGGAAGGATCAGGGGCAAGGTGCATCCTCATTGATCCAAAAGGTAAACATCATTTCTTGTCCTAGACTAGAATTTGAATGCACAAATAACACCGTCGAGTATGAAGCTCTAGTACAAGGGTTAAAGAAATCCATAGACTTAAACGTCAAAGAATTAAAGGTTTTTGGAGACTCAGAGATTATCGTTAGACAAGTAAGGAATACTATACATTGCAATTCCCCGCACCTAAAGAATTATCAATAGGAAGTGCATAGGTTAATAGAGCATTTTGAAGATTTCAATATTATAGTGAACCCCAAAGAAAAGAAAATGCTTGTTGATTCCCTGGCCACAACTGCTTCAAGGTTGTCACCTCTAGAAGATTACGAAGCCTCCCAATTCACTGTGGAACTACTCTACAAACCATCGGTGCCCAATAATATTTCTAATTGGAAATTCTTTGAGGGGATGAAAAGATCATAAACTTTCTGACTAACCAAGATAATTTCAAAGACTTGGCTATTGACAATGAAGTATTCCAGGAACAATCAAAAGGAATGGATTCTCGGACATGTCAACCTATTGACAAATCAAAGTCTCACACAATACCGAAAGGGATAGATAATTTGGAAAATATTTTTGACCTGAAGGAATGATTTAAGGGGCCTAAAAATGCAAAGACCGGTAGCTGTTGTCCCCTGCATGAAACTATAAATATCAAAACCCCGAAAAACCAAAAGAATATGAATCTCGACAAGGCTATATCTAAAGAGGAAAGAAAGGCTTATGTCAAAATGTTCAGACAATATCAAGATGTCTTTGCATGGTACTACCGAGATCTAAAAACTTATGACACCAATATCATTCAACACACTATACCATTAAAACCTGAAGTGAAACCCCTCCAACAGAAGCTCTGAAAGTATCACCCATCCCTGGAACCTCTCATGTATCAAGAATTGAAGAAACTTTTAGATGCCAAAATCATCTTCCAGGTTAGTCATTCCGCGTGGGTAGCAAATCTGGTTCCTGTGAGGAAAACGTCTGGAAAAATCCTCTTATGCATAGATTTTAGGAACCTCAACTGAGATTCAGAAAAGGAAAATTAACCATTCCCACCAATGGATAAACTCCTACAGACCGTGTCTGGCTCAACGATCTTCTCTCTACTGGACGGTTTCTCAAGTTACAACCAAGTCCTGGTTTCAGAGGAAGATCGTTTGAAAACTACCTTCTGAACCAAGTGGGGAACCTTCTCTTATAAACRCATGCCTTTTGGTTTAATCAATGCAAGGGAGACCTTCCAAAGGGCCATGGACGTATCATTTTGGGGACTAATCAACAAGTGTGTGGTAGTGTATTTGGACGACGTAACTGTGTATTCAAAGAACAAAGAAGAGCACATCCAACACTTAACTCAGATTTTTGAAAGGTGTGGGAGATACGATATATCCTTAAATCCTAAGAAAAATATTTTCAGTGTCGAGGAAGGTAAGTTGCTAGGCCACATTATATATCAAGCAGACATTCGCATAGACCTAGAAAGGATTAAGTCCATAGCTCAACTCTCGTTGCCCCACAACAAGAAAGCTATGCAGTCTTTTTTCGGACAAATCAATTTCGTGAGGAAATTCACTCCTCATTTCGTGGAAAATATCAAACCCTTACAAAAGATGATTCGTAAAGATGTTGAATTTAAATGGGACGATGAATGAAAGGATTCTTTCAACAACATCAAAGCTACTATATCTCAAGCCCCCGTGTTACGAAGTCCTGATTTCAATAGAGATTTCTTCCTCTATACTTTCGCCTTCGACCAATCGTTAGTTGCGGTATTGACTCAGAAGGATGATGACAACAACGAGGCCCCGGTGTCGTTCATGAGAACTAACCTCCAAGGAGCCGAACTAAATTATCCTGCCGTAGATAAACATGCTTATGCAGTTTATAAAGAAGTAAAACACTTCAGGTCTTACATCCTCAAGAACCACACCAAATTAATCATGCCTCACCCTGCAGTCTGATCCTTATTCACCCAACATGAGACGGGGGAAAGAAGAGGGAACTGGATGGTAGTAGTTCAATAATTTTTTCTAGATATAAAACCTGCCAAACTAGTTAAAGGGAAAGGGTTATGCAAACTCGCAGTCAAAGCCCAGGACCAAGTAAATGAATATTTTGGGTGGGAGAATGAAATGGAATTATGGTGTGGCGAAGTTTCATACATCTACCCAGGACAAGAGTCTTGGTATGGGAAGCTAACTTATCTCCTACACCATGGGACTTGTCCAGAAAATCTCAACCCTAGGGAAAGGAGAGCTCTCAGGTTAAAATCTACACAATATCGCCTCATAAATTTGGTACTCTTTCGGGTTAATTATGATGGGGTACTATTAATATGTCTCGAATGTGAATATGCAGACAAAGTTCTAAAGGAACTCCATGATGGCCCTATCGGTGGACATTTTGCAAGAAACACCATCGCTCATAAGATACTGAGAGTTGGTTATTATTGGTCCACTTTGTTTAAGGACGCTCACACTTACGCTAGAAACTGCAAAACCTGTCAAGTAAGCGTTGGGAGAGAGAAGAGAGCAACAGTCCCACTCCAATCGATGATTGTTTCTAAGCCTTTTGAGGAATTGGGGTTAGATATCATAGGAGAGATTACACCAAGATCTTCAAAACAACATAAGTATATAGTTACTGCCACCAATTATTTCATGAAATGGGCAGAGGCCATCCCTCTGACCCATGTAAGCGAGAAGGTGGTAATCCAATTCATAGAACAACAATTGATCACAAGGTTTGGTGTCCCTTCTATCCTAGTTTTTGATAATGCAGCTTAATTCTCTTCCACCCTATTGACAGAGTTTTCTCTAGAAAAAGGAATCATACTTAGATACTCTGCAAATTACTATCCACAGGGAAACAAAGTGGTAGAATCAACTAATAAGAACATAGTAAGGATATTGAATAAAACAATTGCAGACAACCAAAGGAATTGGCATAATATACTCCATAAAGATCTATGGGCCGATAGGGTCACACCCAAGGAATCTATAGGAAATTCCCCATACTTTCTGGTTTACGGGCWTGAAGCCATTYTCCCGAACGAGCTTTATCTTCCATCTCTTCAACTAGCCCAAGATTCCATAAGGGAGCCTTTATTAGTCATACAACAAAGAATTGACACTCTGCTCATGTTAGAAGAAGAAAGGGAAAAGGCTAAGTCAAAATTCATAATCCACCAACAGAGAGTAAAAAGATGGTTTGACAAGCATAAGGCTAAAGAGAATAATTTTGAAGTAGGAGACTTAGTCCTAAACTGGGACAGAGAAAATGAGCCAAAAGGGAAGCATTCTAAGTTTCAGAATCTGTGGCTTGGACCTTTCTAGGTGGATGAGAAGATTGGGGAAGGAACTTATCGGTTGCAGAATCTAAGGGGGGAACCTGACACCCTCCCAGTAAATGGCCAAGCCCTAAAACAATATTTCCATTAAAAAAATAATAATAATAGTTTTTATGTTTTGTGCACGTATTTCATGAGTTGTTTCAGCTAGGTTGACTGCAAATTACTTTTATTTTTTATTTTATTTTGTTGTTTTTATTTCCTCACTTTTGAAGGTTGTGTTTAGCAAGACAATGGTTGACCTCAAATCATGCGACATGGCAAACTCTGTTCCTAACTCATTGCTCACATAAAATACAAGAAGCGTCGAGGAATCTGCATTTTCTTTGAAGAGTCCTCTATCTAACCCGCGCAGATGAACAACTCTAGAGAAATGCAAAAAGGTCTACTCGGTGGTCTGGTGAAACCTTACGGGAAAGTTGGAAAGTTGAAAAGGACTACATGAACCCTGAAGATAAAGCTAGCAAAGGATTCACCTTAAACCATCTCACTTTGCAAATTAAACAGATGTCATCCTCTCCCACTCGCTCAGGGAATTGTTCCAAAATCAAAGTTAATTATACCAAATGAGGGAACAGTGGGAGAGGGTATGCAGATATCTTCGTCGGGGCTATGGACGCTCGCTGGCAGCAGAGAAAGGTCTGTGATGTCGGGGTGACTCTGTAGGGGCTGTGGACGCTCGCTGGCAACAGAGAAACACCATAGAAAGTGATTAAAGGTAATTAAAGGCTTCATGCCAGTGAATACTTTACTAGATTTTTTCAAAGGGGCATGAGTCAGGGTTATAAGAAACAAAGGAGGAATAAAGGTGGAAAACCACGCAGACGGACTTGGAAGCATCAACTGGAGAATTTCAAATGAAAGCGTAAATGGAGCTCTGATTTAAATCCAGTAAGGTTCTCCACCATCTTTCATATCAACTGAACATGAAGGAGGAACATAGATTCTGCTTTCACCCAGTAAACCACCATTTGTTGAGCACTCAACACACCCCTAAAAGCCTATGTCAAATTTTACTTTTTGGGTACCACTTGATTCTTTTGCACTGTCTAATTCGACTTCAGTATGAAATGTTTCTTTTGCTTATCATTTTTGTTTCTCATTTAAGTCTCTCAAAGTTTTCTTGAGAATGCGAAAACCCATAACTTAAAAGACTAACATTTAATTAAAGAATCGACAATCCAGATTTTTCCCTGATGCGCGTAAGAAATTCAGCATTGGAAAGAATTAGAGATGAGAGAATGTCACTCAAGAGAACCGAGGTCACCGAGTGTCGATATTCGTAAGCGTCGACAAATGGAATTTTTTCTTCCGTGACAAGCGTCACTCAAGGATATCATCGACCACTGATCCCTTTCGGTGTTGCTAAAAGGTGAAAAGAGTAAGCGTTGAATAAAAAATGAAATAATATTGTCGATCGCCAACTTCCAAAACGTTTTCGGTATCAGGGGATTTCAAGGATGATAATACACAAGGAAACTACACGTTAGGTTTATTTCTGAAGGTCAATGCCCAAGAACTTTTTGGCATCGACAGTCCCAAGTTAAGCATAGAGTGCTCAACTTGAAAAAAGTCTTGATTATGACCATCACCCGCGAGTTGAGTTCCCGGTATTCAATACCATGTATCATGAGTCAGTGGTGCCATACAAAAAAAACAACTCAAAGAAACACTAAGCACAAAATCAAGGCTAACTTACAAGAAATTTGGACAAAGTACACAGTAGGTTCGCACGCAAAGAAAAAAAAAAAAAGATGCATTCAACTTCTATGACCAGAATCCTTTTGTCAAAATTTCGAGACTTCATATATTAGATTCCCATCGCCAAGGTTACATATAGTAGACACTTTCTACACCTACAGGCCAACCAACCCAGTTACATTGAGAACATGAAAAATTTCACAATAAAAAGGGAAAACTATCAAAATCCTGCGTCGCATTTGAGAATACAAAACAAAGTTCGCCCATCATGCCTCTTCTACGTGCAAAATTTCTCCCCAGTTGCTTCGTGCTCTCTGAGGTGTTTTCATTTTTTTTTCTTTCGACACCCTTTGCACTTCGAGTAGCTACACGATCATATCTTGTGATTCTCGAAGCTACCTCTTGAGCCAGGTTGTGTTCCCTTCATAACCTTGTGGTGCTGGCAGCTCAAGGTTCTTTGCCGCCAACTACTGTCGTAATTCTCTATTCTCCTGGTAAAGTTCATCTATGGTGATTTGTGTCTTCTCCAGCTGTGGATTAGGTCCTCGGACATTAGAACCCAATGCTTCTTCCCTTGTCGTTCGGCTCTCTCTTCCTCGACTTGTGGTTTCAATAAGCTCTATCCAGATAGCACACATTAGGAACTCCTCGACGGTTGATCATGCACATGACTTAATCGAGACTTGGCTTTCCCACCCGACTTCCTTATTCTTCCTGGGCCTGCCTCTCCTCTACGGTATTTGTTGTTGAGGAAGCATGGATTCAAAATTGTTCCCTTCCGACGTAACTTCTTCCACTTCATCCTCCACATGAGGCGATATAATATTTTCCGTTTGAAGGTAGGAATCTCCCTTTGAAGCCTGAGGAACACCCACTGCAAGCAAGAACGAGTCCTAGACATTTAGTGGATCAAGCCTGGTGCTTCGACTGTCTCGCAGGCCCCATCTTAAGTTTTGAGGAGTTCCCATGGTGCGACAATGTATCTACCTTATGCATGGGTGACTTGACAAAGGCCCAAAGAAAATAATGTGATCGAGTTTGGCTTATGAGATGAGTCAGTCCATAAGCTCGGCTAGTAACAAAACATCTAGAATTTATAACGGAGCGGGCAGTGAGTCGAAACGTGTCAGGGAACACTGAATGCCTTGCAATGAGATGTTTTAAAGAATTTATGTGTCACATCTACGCAACGGGCATGATTCGGGGCATGTAAGATGCAACTGATAGGAGCTGCAAAGGATATGTGGTATGATCGCATTGATTTATTTTTAATTCCCTAGCCTCCATAATGAGTTGATAATGGTTGATGCACTTGTTGATGAGACTCTTGTTTGAGCAACTTGCCTCGACCTGAAGTGTTTAATGACTTCCCTTATGATAGTATCCGACTCTTTTGGAACTTACTCATACTTTCAACACATGTTCGACTCTGACATCCTTTCCGACCCCAAGGGCCAACCGGCCACTAGCGTGACTTTGACTCTCATGTTTTCCGTACTTAATCTTTCATGCTATGGCGCACGCATGTAACCCACCCTAACTAAAGGAAAATGACAGCGCTAACAGATATGGTGCAGGTAATTTGAAGGGTTGCATAGATCACGTAAGTATCAAACAATCAGGCTTAGCGAGATTTACAGGTATGCATCAATCTGGATTCTTCATGCTTACATTTTTACATATATTTTGTCGAGTATTGTGTTGTAAGCAATTTCTAAATGATTTTAATTCTGATTGCAGCAAATATCCCTCCAACTATTGAGAAAAATTGGCTCTGTAACTTCGTTGAGGAATCCAAGAGAAACTGGGTCCGAAGATCAACAAGGTGATGAAGGATATCAAACTGCCCGAGTTTGGCACACCCAACAATTTCGTCGACTTGTGCAACATAGTCGAATCGCATATGAAGCAAGATTCTTCATGGGACGAAAGACTAGCAAAGGTGACCGACACAACATGAGGACAGGTACAACAATTTCTAGAACATCTGATCAGTGCTCGGGCCGTGCTCCAGTAGTTAAGTACTAGTCTGGTCAAATATCGGGTGCATGCGGTGGATATTAGAGAAGTTTACGCACTCCCGATATAACAACACAGATTTCCATATGCCCAAACCTGCGAGGAGTTGTTCATCAGTTGGTCGAAGTATGAGAAAAGTCACATTTTCAAGTTATATCTTGAGTTGATTGTTAGAAAAATTGTTAGAAGAGAATGCCATGTGGCGAATTTGGTTCACTTATCTACACTTATCCATTATTTTCAGTTGAATTTTATGTTATAAATAAGAGCATCGACCAATTAGTTAAAGGTCGATGGTTGCTGCAAGAAACTCTCTTTTTTGTTTTTGTTAAGTACTATTTCCGAGCTACCTTTAATAGAGATGCCCTTCTGGACCAGAGACAAGTTATATTTTTATCAAATCCATGTGTGATTGGACGTGGAGAAGAATTGTGTCCTATCTCGTCTCATGAATGGATGTTGCAATGAATAAGAGCTATTGAATCTATTGTTAAGTTATATGATGCAATGTTTTACAGTTCTTTTCTTTAATGATGAAGATGAATCGTTGTGTTATCATGTGATGGATGATTAGTGTAGGTGAATTATTTTGCTTTCCATTATCTTATCGCATATGTGTTTTCTTTCTAATAATTAGTATCTCAGACAGTAATTGGATGCTCAAACGGTTAACGTATTAGTACTAGGCCTGTGGTATAGAATTGTCGTATGCATGCTTGAGTAGCGGGTTATCCCAATCTCAGCCTCTTCTCCAGTATTTTAAAACCTTTTGCTATTTTGTTGCCAAGTTGGTTTATACCAACTTACAATCTTATATCGGTCCCACCTAAGAGAAAATACAAAAAGAGAAAGTCCAAATTGAAGGAGACACCTTCGCAAGAAAATGTAAATCCCATCGATTAATTGGTCGGATCACAAGATCTGGAGATCCATTCCACCATTAAACACTGCAGAGTCTAATTGGGCCTCGGTTGCAGGTTTGGTTCCTACTATTGAATTAAAGGGATTTAGGACCCATCAACAGATCCCACATTAACAATTTTTCTTATGTATTTATTAGACCAGCATAAATGACACATTTGATTGTTTCAAAAAGAGGGTTATTTAGATATTCTTGCATGAATCATCTTCTAGATTTTTCTAAATGATTTCACAATTACATGATAGTGATATCCAATCCTATTATCTTTCTTTTACATAAGAACAACCCTACAACCAATTTGTCTTACATCTACATGACCATTACACACCTTTCATTCAAGAGTTTCAAAATCACCTTTTATAGTATTACATCACGCCATATTCATAGGATTTACAACATGTAAAAGATTAATTAATGCTGCCAATAAATGGTAATATATCCATGTATATGATTGTTTGAAACCTTGTGAATCTTGAGATTTTGTTGCAATTGATTATTCATCAAACTTCAGTCGGCTACAAGCTAGTTGGTCTTGTAGTTGGCTACCACTCGACCTCCTGTCAGATGACTTTTTGACCTTTGACTTAATTGTAAAGTTGACTTTTCCTTCCAATCGAACATTAACCCAGCCAATCCACCTCGACTAGCTAGTCAGTTAGACTAAGCTTAACTGCAAATACTATAACAACCCAACCTTCTCCCACTTGTTGTATTCTTTGCAAAAATAGGACAATATGAACTTTTTCACCAACCCAAGGCAACAATTCCCATTTCCTTTCTACACCAAGATAACTTCACCGCACTCACAGACCTGGATAAAGAGTCTGTGATGTTTTCCAAAGTGTCTACTTTTTCTAGTAGCTCCTTTTTAATTTCCATCATGTCTTTATGAAATGGTATTGTACATCAATATGATTCATCCTGGAATGGTAAGTTGGGTTCTTTTAAAATAAAATAACACTTTGACTGTCACAATTTATCTTCATATATTGTTTCTCAAACCCAATCCCTAAACATGGTCTATGTACCCATACGGATTTTTTTCTTGCATGGGTGGCTACCATGTATTCAGCTTTTGTTGTTAATAAGGATATAATTTCCTATCTCTTAGTCATCTAACTAATTTCTCCACCGAACATATTTAACACATATCCTCTATTCAACCTTCTTCGATCAATATCTCCAAGCCAATCAACGTCGAAAATCCATGTACATTCACTTTTTTATCAGTTCCAAGTTTCCCTTGGTAACAGATCACATATTATGTTGTTCCATGCAAGTACTTGAACACTCTCTTGAAAAAATTCTAGTGTTATTTCCTAGGTGTAGATATGTACCTACTCAATATTCCCACGACATGAACAATATCTAGTCGAGTGCAGACCATTGCATACATCAGCCAACCAACATCACTAGAAAAGTGAACATGTGCCATGTCCTCTATTTTTTCCTATGTCTTTGGACACTATTCAACAGTTAGTCATGTATTCCTATAGAAACAATCTATGAAGGAAACATAATAAATATATTTACCAAGTGAAGGGATGGGTACATGCCCAAACACATCATTATGTATGAATTATAGGATATGTTTTTCCCTTGTAGCTCCTGATGGGATCTCGCATGATTTTGTTTTCCATATATGCAGTGTTCACAAAAATTGAATTATAAATTACAATATGGAAAACCTTCTGCCATACCTTTGTTATGCATAGCTCGAAGTCCTTTTTTCCCCAATATGTCATGTTAGTCCTTGATTTTGCAATGGTTGTTGAAAGATTATTTTCCATGCCCTATCCTTTCCTAGCATTCCTTTACATTTTGTTTTCTTCCTCTGTAGTTTTAAAAGTGTGCTTGCGTTATCATTTTTTAGTGTTTTAACATGCATTAGTGTGATTAAGATTAGAATTAGACATTTAGAATCTCTCTATCAAATCACTAGTCCTTTTCTCTTTTTAAATTTGAATTTTGGCTTATGGAAAAGGGCACTAAAAGAATAGAGCTATTTTTGTAGTGCTAGTAATAATCATAATTTTTCATGTGCCACTTCATGAAATCATGTTAGAAGACACCCACAATCTTATCCTAAATGCCARCATGATTGATGATTAAATAKCTAATCGTGTCCTCAGTATTATACTCACTTGAAGAGATTGGGATTGTACTCATCCACCCTGAAATCATATCATAGGTTTGTTGGTTTAATAGCATGACGGCTAATATATTACACCTAATACTTTCATTATATATWTTTTTAGTCTATACAAGCTTTGCAGGTCGTCAACCTCTTCCACAACATTTTCAGAAGATCTATAGTTGTTGYTGATAGAAACCCTAGATAGACTCTAAAATTCAATGATATGCATTATGGCACCTAAGAAAAGTGGGAAAGTTACCCGACTAGAACCAAAGGGCGTTGGATTGCTCGAGGCTTATCTAGAAATTTCACAAAAATTCAGAGAAGCAAAAAACAGAGGTAGAGTTGGACAGTCATTTGCTTGTTCCAAAAGATGAGCCTAAAGACAGTAAAGGAATCCAACTCAGAGGGTCTAATAAGCAACAACTCAGACCATCAAAACAGAAAAAATAGGAACCTGAAGACTTCAAAGAAATAAATCCAAATTTATTCATTGATTTGAATAATTATGCATCTAAAGAAAGATCTGGAAAATGTAAAAAATAAGGGCAGAAATCAATACAGGCAATACTTTGTTTTTCCCCTGTTGTAGTCTTTATCTTCAAGAGAAGTTTCTGAAAATATGGAGATTAATTCTTTGAAACCAAAATAGGTTTTTGTTGGGAACGGGCCCCTTCACAAAAACCTCTCTCATTTTTTACACAGCTATCACATTTTAATATTTCAGAATATATCATTGAGGCCTATATTTCATAGATTTCACAATAAATGATTTCTTGTTTTAGTGACCAATTTTTGGAGAGTTTTCAAAGCAACTGGAGATGAATTTTTGGAAACCAAAATAGGTTTTTGTTGGAAATGGGCCTATTCACAAAATGTCTCTTTGTTTTTACACATCTATCACATTTTGGGATATACGAAGAGATCTTTGGACCCTATTTTTTAAGAATTTGTCAGATTTATTTTCCTAAAAAATCTTATGGACAACTGTTGATAAGCCACCTCATTAATTCGACTTGGAGATCAGATCTGATCTCCTCCTTGATTGTTTTAAAAAATATACTAAATATAGATGAGGAGGTTTTCAGATCCATTTCTTTTGGATCTTGATGAATATGTATTCTTTCTATATAAACGGGGTAGAAGAAGAAGTTATGAAGGGGGATGGGTTGGGAACCATTAGCCAATTTTGAGAAGACATTGTAAGGAAAAGAACTATTTCATATTGATACTAAATGGAAAAGGCTTTTTGATGGTCAGATTTCTATTCTTGTCTATATTTCTATCTTTGTCTTCCTTGAATGCATGTAAATCTTGTGCTAAGCATTTGATTGTTTTTTGTTGGTGAGTAAGTCAGTGGAAATTTTGTTGTTTGCTTGTTCATAATCAGATTTGTTTTCAAGTACATGTATGTTTTCTCTTGAATGATATTTGGGATTAAGAGTTTCATATGTGAGTGGACAAATTGAAAGCTTACATACTTATTTATCTTTCATATTCCTTTGACATCTGATTATTGAATTGACTACCATTTACTAAGTCAGTGAGATATTGATTTGTTTTTTCCTTTGTTAATTGATTTCATACATTATCATTGACCCCAACCTTCATACGAGTTAAATTTTTTTTTTAAATCTTTATCTATAAAACCATTGTAATAACTTGATGATTCCCTAGCTTTCCCTCTCACAGTCAAGTGAAACTTTAGGGACTAACATGTCCCATCCTCTTATGCCATAACATCGTTGGGTTGACTAGATGATGAACAGTCGATTCAGTTAGAGTTGATTCAAGTCGAGTTGCATTCAAGTTGACTTCAGAGACAACAATGTTGTTGCATCCATTCGAGTCGACACTCCCCAACAAATTTTACATGGTTCCAATCCGAAATCCTTTCATTAATACCATCTCTCCCATGACCATTTTTCATGAAACCTTCTAAAATAAAGTTTTCACACCAGCATCACTCATTTTTATTATATATATTAGATTTATTGAAAGACCTAGAATATGTAGAACACCTGGAAGGGCTCTACTCCTCACATCTTGTAGCATGAATCGAAGTCATCCTTGTCCAAAATTTTTGGATGTCGACTCATCCCCCAAGAATACATATCCTCCTTCATATCTCTCACACTCATAGAACCAATCCCTATGAGGTGTCATATCAAAATATGCACATAATTCAATCAACCAAATTGATCCAGATTTAGGAGTGGAACGAACTCATTAACAAACTGAATACAATAAACACAAAGATAGGAAGAATAACACAAATATCTAGTGAACAATATCTTCTATTAAATAATGAAATAGGCTGAAATTGTAAAACTGCAGAACTGAAACTTGCTCGAATGGTGGTATCTATCTCTGAGAAGAGATGTGGCTGCTACGTGCATTCGTCTGAGAAGAATGGATTACAATGAGGCTCTAGAAGCCCTTTTCATATTACTCATGAATTCCAAAACCCTAGACATCCAAAAACCTAACCCTAGAAGGTGAAACGCCAAAAGTCATGTGGGCCCTATGCGTAAGTTGGTGTAATTTGGTACCTCAAATTCCTAGGGTCGTAAATTTTCATATGACCTTTGTTTTAGGAGCACGATATCCCATTGGAAAGGTCTTTCAGAGAAATACACATTCCACTGTCAAACTCTGACTCTATCTATAGTATGACTGTGGCGAGTCAAAAAAACAACGTTTAGGACCCCAAAAAAACCCTGGAAGTATAGCAAGATGTGCTGACATGAAAACATACAAAATAATCCAGTTGGGTTAGGTGAAAGGCCACCCGTATCCACTTGGAGAATGTGTGAGGCTTTAGACAACTGTAGAAGTGTAGAAATCACAATTATAAAGCAGTACAGAAAGACGTGTTGAATAAAAAACGGGTACGAGAAGGAAGTTGGAATAGGTGGGTGGCCACCGATATCCACCTGGATCAATCCTCCCCCTTAGGAAGCAATGGTATCCATTGCGTTGAGTTCCCCCATCAGGTGAGGAAACTTCTACTAGATTTTCCTGGGTGAGCCACTTTCCTTGGTGTAGGAGTTGTCCTGCCTTGACAACCCAATAAAGTTGGATCTATTGTTGGCGAGTGCCCTTGACCTATGTGTCCACTATCTGATCGGTGGATGCTTGTTCCATGCAGTCAAGGTTGATCTATGTTGGTGTCAGTTCTTCAACGATCTCAAAGGTGTCCAATAACGATGGAAAATATGGCCGAAGGAGGTCTACATTGAATATTGGATGCAGACTAAGGAAGGGTGGAGTGTTGAGCTCAAAATCATTGCTACCCACAACCTTGGTGATAGTGTAAGGCCCATAACGAAGTGGGTGAATCTTTCGATGGGGCCTGATGAGACGCTCCTTCTGCAAATGTAACCAAAATTTGTCGCCAACCTCGAACTGGTGTGGTACTCTCTGTTGATCATGGCACTGCTTGTACTTAGCATTGGATTTCTACAAAATCTCCTGGACCTATTGGCAGATGTGTTGAATCCGCTCAATGAATATGGTGGCATTGTCGATCATAGACTGATCAGGGGAAGATTTTATCTATGAGATGGCAAGAGGAATTGCAACATCAATGGGTCCCAAGGGTTGGAATCCCAGACCCACCTGAAATGGGCTATGGTCGGTGTAACTATGGAGAGCCATGTTGTAACTATGTTGGACATATGGGAGACTCTTGTCCCATGTACGAGAATTCTTAGAATTGTACATGCGCAGGATGTGCATAATCATCAGATTGACGAACTCGGTTTGGACATCAATTTGGGGGTGGAAAGTAGTGGATTTTGTGATCTTGGTGTCCAACAGAGACCAGAGACTTGACCAAAAGGTGTTAAGGAACATGTTGTCTCGATTGGAGATGATGGTCTGTGGTATCCCAAAGTGGACCCAAACTTGTTCGAAGAAGAGCTTGGCAGTATCTTCCACTGTGACATTCTTATTACAGGTTGTGAGGATGGACATCTTTGAAAACTGATCAACGACAACAAACACGCAGTCATTTCTGTGCTTGGTGGACGGAAAATGAGACATGTAATCCATGGAGATGGATTCCCACAACTTCTCGGGAATAGGAAGAGGGGTGTATAAGCCTTGCTTCTTGATGGTTGGCTTGTAAATGGTGCAGGCAGTGAAAGATATGATATAATTTTTGATGTCCTATTGAAGTTTTGGCCAATTAAAATGTTTTTGAAGAACGACCACAGTTTTCTCTACACCAAAATGTCATGCCACCTGACTGTAGTGGGCTTTCCAAATCATCTTTGCACGCTTGCTTGTACAAACACATAGATGGCCCATGTGGCATAATATTTCATCCTGAATGTGAAAATCAGTGACAGTGGCGC
>SNQJ01S0005011.1:32774-57438 GCA_010110895.2 Picea sitchensis
CAAATGCAAGTTGGTGACTACTTAAAGGATTCAACCATGGAATTTCAAATATGTCATATAGGGAATAATTTGTAGTTTTTATTTATTTAAATAGTTATATTGTTGGGTTTTAGTTTTATTATCCTAGGATGTAAGGCATTACAACTGTCAAACACTTTTGTTGGGATAAAGTAAGAAGTGCTAGAAAAAAAATGGTTAGAAAACATTTTTTTTTTTTTTTTTTATGTCAAGCTACAACCTTATTACATCATTTTTTTATTTTCTTGATGTACAATTCAATGGAAGCTCCTTTTAATAAAAAATATATAATCATTATTAGGAAAAAGACTTGGAGAAATTCAAAGGGGAATTTGAATAAGGAAAAATTCAAGAGGGATATTTGAATCATCAAAAGGTCATAAAAAAAATATTTATCATTTATGAAATAATCTTTTTAAAAAAACAAAGCCTAAACCCTATAAGGTTTTTTTAATGTATTATGAACATATTATTTTAAAAATATACATATAAACTACTTGGATGGGATGCCAGATGTTGGGACTGACTAGGCCCATGCGCTGGAGTAGGTGGTTGACGTGATAGTAGGGAAGTACATGATAATTGTTGGAGAGCAGTCTTATATGTTGTGGAGGCTGACAGTGGCATAAAGTAAGGGAGTAGGGAAGGTATCAATGGATCTAGTTGTGTGAAATTATAAGAGAAATGAAACTCAGAGGTGTTATGCTCAGAGGTGGTACAAACACTCATCAAAGAGAAAGTAAAACCTGTGAGGGGAATTTTGAGGAAGCTTGGAGTGGATAGGAGGTAGGGATCTGGAATCAGGGAGTAATTTGGGTGAGCCATTCGGGTAAAAGTGATTGGTTGGGTAAGAAATTCAACGTGGAAGGAGTTGGCTCAGGTGGTAGTCAGAGGAGGGAGTTAGGTTCTATCGTGGGAAATATTTGTCCTTCAAAGTGAACCATGTTTGGTATTTGGTGGGCATGGACAGTTTCAAGGAGGGCTAGGACCACTGGAAAGAAAGGGCTAGAAAGTTATAGCGAGAAGAATAAAAATGAAGCGTTTTCATCCTAGGGTACGATAGCTAATATGAGGGCAACTTTCGAAGCATGGAAGGAAAAAAATCAGTTCTAGGATTTATGTTCGAAGGATTAAAAAAAGGAAGTTGCAGAGGTTGAGGAGGTAGTTCGGGCTCAACGGCTTGCCACATTTTTGATGTTCATATTAGTCACAATTTGTAATACCCCAAGGCTGAGCCCCTGCTAAATTGTAATTTTGTTTATAGGCTAGTGAGCCGGTGGTTATAAGCTGCGAGACTTATGTGTTTATTAGGCTAGTGAGCCAAATGCCAAGGCCAATGAGCCTAACTTTGTATGTGTAAATATGCACATCATTAATAAAAATGTAAACATCTTTGCGTGCAGACCGACCACGAAGAAAGAGTGATGGGGGAACTAAGCTTCCACAGGGTAGGTAAGGGAAAGGGGGCTAAAAAGGTTGGAAAGAGGGGCTAAGATTAGGGGCTTAAGTCCTTGAGAATAATAATTTATTATTATTCCAAAGCTGTGTAAAAGACATGTTTTTATCCTAGTTCTTGGGAGAGGCAACGTGTGCAAAAGGGAACGCATGCAGCTCTAGGAAGACAAGTGTCGACCTGGGCACATGCAGTTAAAAGCTGAAGCGTCATCTATTTTGGGGGTTCGCTTCCCATTCTTCCATCCTCAGCCTGAGTTCGCGGGGATCTCTATCTAAACCTGTTTTGCGTCTACGTCTGCCTCTGCATAACCTCGCACATCTGAGAAATCAGTGGGAAGGGAGAAGTCGACCTGTGTGTCCTGTGAAACCAGGTTTTTCCACATTGCAAATCCAAGTTCGTGCTTAACCATTTGGGTTGTTGTCCTATGTGTTACCTGAGCCATGTTGTGTCTTAGTGGGTCTGTTGCTGTTTTGGACGTCCATACCCAATTTTTTGTTGTTGTTGTCACCCGTCAGTTAACGGAATGATGTTGTTGTTGTTTTTATCCTTACCTTGAGGGAAATGAGTCGGAAGTGGTTGAAGAAGCGGGTTGTCAGGCCCGTGGTTGAAGAGGTAGGTTTTCAGGCCTGTGAGAAGCTCTCTCCAGGTGAGAGAGTTTGTTGGGAAGTGGTTTTCTCTCAGAGAGAGTCCAGCACCAGCTATGGAGCTCTGAGAATTCATGATCCGACCTGCTGTCAAGACCCAGAGAGGGAGGTGAAGCAGTCGATGGACTGTATGACAGTGAAGGTGTATACTCCTAGGTGGAACAGGCATGTGGGGAATGAGAGTTCGTGAGTAGTGGGCTTAAGAAGGTTCCTGGAGAGAATCCTTATGGTTGCACTGTGCAATTTTCCTATAACCTCAGCCTAGTCTAGGATTCCCTTGCCCTGGGTGGAGCTTGGTCCCAGCTCAGGGGTGACCCACTATTGAGCGTGATGATCAGCGTGGTATATGGCTGGGATGTTCGTGGAAGGTCTGTACGTAGTTGTTTGTGTTACTCCAGTTGAAAAGATAAGTATTATTACTATGCTTAATTTTTATGTTATGCATATCTGTGATGCTTGAATGTTATTGTGTATTATGTTGCCTATATGAATTAATGTCTATTACACTTGAATCTATATGGTAGTAGTAACATTGTGTAATGTGTTTTATTTCGATTAAAATGCATGTTAGATATATCTATGTATGTATGTATTTCCGCATGGTAGCATTGCCCGACCTGTTGGTGGTTGGGGATGTTACAAATTGGTGTCAGAGCCAAGGTTTCAATGCTAAACCTGGATGGACCAGATAAGTGGTCTTTGGAACCAAGGTTTCAAGTGGAAATCATGTCTGGAGGGACTTATTTTGGACCTCAGAACCTTCCTCGGTGCCAAGAAGTTACCTTGGTCGTGTTATGAATATCAAGAGGAGTAGCGGTATCGTAAAACCACGACAGAAATGGTATTGGATCGCAGAGTAATGTGGGTCGTAGGATCTGTTCGGAAGGAAGGGAAACCCTTTAACGACCATCAGATCTGGGGAAGGTGAAGGAGGTTTATCCTCGAAGCCTATCAGAGTTCAGAAATCGGGAGAAGTGGGGTGTGTTGAGGCACAAACTTCCAAAGTCTGAAGCTCCAAGGTCCTGGAAGAGATCTACACCATAGATCTGAGGGGAGAGATTGATCATTATATCTTAAGAAGCTGTGCACTGGTTAGTCACGAGAACATTCGGAATTCACAAAATCTCAAGATTAGAAGTGAAGAGTGGTGAACACTTCCAAAGAAAGGAATCGCGAAGTGGATCTCGATCATTGGTTGTGGGAGAGATAAGGACCATCGATTATCCAGAGAAAGTTCGGAACTGCGACAATCAGGAGAAGGGGAAAGTGTTGATGCACAAACTTTCGAAACCCGAAGTTTCGAAGTAAAAGGGTAGACGTGGTGGGGCTGGATGATGTCGCCTGGGGTGATGTGGACCTTCCTAGGCATACCACGTGCCATCGCCTTAGTTGGTGATAGTTGTACTATGTGGGCTCGAAGGATAGAGAAGTCGGAAGTTCGGAAGTCGCGAGATTGGAAGGAAGCAAGCATGAAAGCTTCCAGAACCGAAGTTCTGAAGCTCCAAAGTCTCGAAGCTTCGATGATAGAAGTTCCATAGAGAGTGTCATCCGTTGGATGCTGGGTAGACGTGGACCGTTGATCCACCTTACTTCGCAAGTTCATTAATTCAGAACTCCGAGAGTCTTTTGTGATGTATTATGAAGACTTTGAAACCCGAAGTCCTGATTAAGTGCCTATCGATCTAGCGCTTGGTCACAACCCATGGTCGCAGGGGTTGGGGCTAAGAGAAAAGGGTTGAGGCCTGAAATTGTTACAGAGCCAAGAAGAGCTTGGAAAATTCATGAAATCTGAACGTTTCTTAAAACAAATTCAGTTTATGAATTATGTGGGATTTGTTAAGGAATGATGGCCTGACAAATTCTGGTTGACTTTACGTTGTGTTTGTAGATTTCAACAAGTGTCGGGACACAAATTGACACTGAGTGCAGAGGAATGGAAGAGGAACGGACTGATTCTAGTTCAGATAATGAAGTAAAATGGATGGACGTCCCCTTGGGAGTTGAAGGATCGAACTCCAATGGACACGGAGAAGAGATAGATAAGGAAGGGCATATGATGAAAATCATTGAGCGATTGCAGAAAGATTCCCAGACTAACCAAGCAGCTAACAGAAAGCTCCTGAAGGCCAAGGATTGATAGGGAGAATTCAACTTAAAGTTGGTGAAGAGTCTGGAACAAATCGAAAATAATTTGGATAAGGAGACCGACTCAAGCAAATCAGGTAGTCGCAAGACCCCTGAGAAGAAAAGAAGATCAAGAAGCATTAGTAGGCATGGTCGCCACTCCCTGAAGCAGCCCAATAAGGAGGCACATAGTAGTTCAAGCCCATCTCCTACCAGAAATCACAAGAGATCTAGAGTGGATGAACTGAAGGGAGAAATGAACAAGATTAAGCCTCCTACGTTTGATGGAGAACACCAGAAGGAGGAATATGTTGAAACATGGTTGCTTGGCAAGAGGAAATATTTCCAACTACATAATTATTCCTCTCATGCAGAAGGAAGAATTGCAATGTATCAACTAAAAGGAAAGGCATCCATGTGGTGGGATCATCTTGTGTAGGTGCAACACATTAGAGAGAAATATTTTCCTTGGAAAGAATTCAAGAAGTATTTTGAAAAGAAATACTTGACTAAAATATATTATGACAGAAAAATGAAAGAGTTCTTTGAACTCAAGCTCGATAGCACGACCATTAATGAATATGAGCGAAGGTTTTTGGAATTACTGAAGTATGTTTCATTCATCAAGGATGAGACTGTCAAAATTCAAAGGTATCTGAGTGGACTACCACCTTCCATTGGGGACAAGATTCAGTATGATGACCCAAAAACTATGGAAGAAATGATAAGAAGAGAGAAATGCTTATATGAGCAGCAAAGAGAAAATCCCACTTTTTGGAAGGCTTGGGATGACCAAAAGAAGTTCAAGAAGGAGCAGAGGCATAAGGGAAACAAACCTCCATTTTTCGAAATAGTCCTCAAGGATAGCCATCGTTTAGAGAGCCAAGAACAGTTGATGTAGGAGAACAAAGGCCAAAGCAGACGCCCATTCAGTGTTGGGGCTATCAGGGAAACCACAAGTACAGAGATTGTCCCCGCAAAAATGGAAAAGTGAGAGTTGCCCATAATGTTCAGCAAGTTGAAACAGTGGAGGACATGGGAAGTAGAGTGCCCAGGATCTACGTAGCCCTGGACAACAAGCAAGCAGAATATTAGTTGCACATGATTGAAGTTGAAGGTATGATCAATAACCATGCATTTACTATTTTGATAGACTCGGGAGATAATCATAGTTATGTAGATCCTAGAATGGTGGAAAGGTTGCATTACCAAGAATCAAGCATGAGAAATCTTGGTTGGTGCAGCTGGCTACAGGAGCCAAGAGGAAAGTTGTTGAGTCGGTTAAATCATGTCTAGTGGACATGAATGGACTAAGTACTAAGGCAGACCTGAATATATTGCCTTTAGGTTCTTATGATTGCCTAATTGGTATGGACTGGTTGGACCAACACCAGACCATCTTAGATTGTCGTAAAAAGGCATTCACTTGCCTGGATGAGGAAGGAAACCCAAGGACAGTGCAGGGAATTCCCAGGGCAGTCATTGTCATAGAAATCTTAGCAATGTAGCTGAAGAAGTGCTACAAGAAAGGTTGTCAATTATTTGCAGTCCACTTCGAGGAAGCACCTGAGGATAAGGTGTCAAAGATCGAAGACCATGCGATACTAAAAGAGTTTGAAGATGTATTCCAAGAGGTACCCAGACTATCCCCGAAAAGAGATATTGACTTCTCTGTAAACTTGATGCCTGGAGAAACACCAGAGTCGAAAGCTCCTTACAGAATGAGTACGCCAGAGATGAAAGAACTGCAATTGCGGCTTGAAGAGCTTCTAAAGAAGGGGTATATACGCCCAAGTGTATCACCTTGGGGAGCCTCAGTCCTGTTCTTGAAAAAGAAGGATGGAACATTGAGATTGTGCATCAATTTCAGAAAATTAAACAAAGTGACTGTTAAGAACAAGTATCCTCTACCACGGATCGATGATCTCTTTGACTAGTTGAAGGATGCTAAGATATTTTCGAAAATAGATCTTAGATCAGGATATCACCATGTAAGAATAAACGATGAAGACATCAGCAAGACCGCCTTCAGAACAAGGTATGGTCAGTATGAATTCACAGTGGTGCCATTTGGGTTGTCGAATGCGCCTGTTGTCTTTATGTGTCTAATGAATGGTGTATTTAGAGAATATCTGGACAAGTTTGTCATAGTATTTTTGGATGACACCCTGGTGTATTCCAAGTCAGAGGAAGATCATGAACAACATCTAAGGATGGTGTTGCAAGTGCTAAGAGAGCACCAATTGTATGCTAAACTGAGAAAGTGCACATTTTATCAAAAGCAGATTCATTACTTGGGGCATATCATCTCAAAGGATGGGATAGTTGTGGATCCTGAGAAGATTGAGGCCATCATAGAATGGTCAACGCCAAAGAATGTGTCAGAGGTCAAATCCTTTATGGGTCTAGCTGGCTATTACAGAAGGTTCATTGTAGGGTTCTCAAGGATAGCTCACCCCATCACTTCCCTGCAAAGGAAGGAGAAGAAGATTCAGTGGATAGAAGAATGTGAGAGAAGCTTCCAACGATTGATGCAGTTGTTAACTAGTGCTCCAATCCTAAGGATTGCAGATTTGAATGAAGATTTCATAGTGTGTACAGATGCATGCAAAGAAGGACTAGGAGGATTCCTCAGCTAGAATGGATTTGTGATATGTTATGAGTCTAGGAAGTTGAAAGAGAACGAAAAAGAACTATGCCACTCATGATTTGGAGTTGGCAGCTATCATTCACGCTCTGAAGAAATGGAGGCATTACCTCATGGGAAAGAGGTTCAAACTGAGAACAGACCACAACGGTCTGAAGTATTTGTTTGANTGAAAGAGAACGAAAAAGAACTATGCCACTCATGATTTGGAGTTGGCAGCTATCATTCACGCTCTGAAGAAATGGAGGCATTACCTCATGGGAAAGAGGTTCAAACTGAGAACAGACCACAACGGTCTGAAGTATTTGTTTGATCAGCCTACCTTGAATTCTAGGTAGAGTAGGTGGTTGGAGTTTCTTTGTGAATATGACTTTTATATCAAGCATATCAAAGGAAAAGAGAACAAAGTGGTTGATGCACTCATCAGGAGAGTGTATGAATTGCATGCTACAGCCATTAGTATGTACCAAACTGATATTAAAAGCAGAATTTCAGAAGCTACAAATGCAGATTTGCAATGCAGGGATTTGGTAGCAAAGTTACAACAAGGTAAGATGCCACAGAAAGTGGAGAATTATAAATTGGAAACTGACGGAACACTTATGTACAAGAACAGAATTTACGTACCTACCGTCCAGGAATTGAAACTTATGATTTTGAAAGAAATGCATAATGTGTCTTATGTTGGGCACCCTGGATATCAGAAAATTGTGGCGGTAGTCAAGAGCCATTACTTTTGTCCAAGTATAAAGAAGGAAATTGGAGAATACATCGCCACATGTATGGAATGCCAGAAGGTTAAAGATGAGCATAGACACTCAGCAGGGTTGCTACAGCCTTTACCCATTCCTGAGTGGAAGTGGGAGGTAGTGACAATGGATTTAATCACAGGATTGCACAGAACAGGCAAGCAACATGATTCAATCATGGTGGTGGTGGACAAGCTTACGAAAGATGCCCATTTTATTCCACTAAAGACTACTCACAAGGCAATTAACATTGCTGATATTTTTATGAGGGAAATAGCATGATTGCATGGTATTCCCAAGACAATTGTGTCTGACACATACCCAAAATTCACCTCAAAGTTCTGGAAAGGATTATTCAAGGGGTTTGGAACGAATATGAACTTCAGCACTGCTTATCATCCTGAGTCTGATGGGTAGACAGAGAGGGTGAACCAAGTGATAAAAGACATGCTAAGGATGTATGTGATGGACAAACCATCTAAATGGGAAGACTACCTACACTTAGTAGAATTCGCCTACAACAATGGGTATCAAGCATTGTTGAAGATGAGCCCATTTGAAGAACTTTATGGCAGAAAGTGCAATACTCCAGTAAGTTGGGATAACCCAGTTGATAGAGCAATAGTTGGGCCAGAGTTGCTCAAGGAAACGGAAGAGAAAATGCTAAAGATTAAGCAAAATTTGAAAGTTGCCCAAGACAGGCAGAAAAGTTAGGCTGATAAAAATAGAACCCACAAAGATTTTAAAGTGGGAGAACATGTTTTTCTGAAAGTGAAATCTAACAGAAGCTCCCTGAGGCTGGGAAACTATTCGAAGTTGGTAGCCAGATTTTGTGGGCCATTTGAAATCCTAGAAAGGATTGGACCAGTTGCATATATGATTTCATTACCTGCATACATGACTGTACATAATGTGTTTCATATTTCATTACTTAAGAAATATATACCTGATGTTAATCATGTAATCGATTGGAATGCGATTCAAGTGGAGCAAGAAGGTGTCTTGCAAGTGCATCATGTGTGCATATTAGACTGGAAGAGAAAACAACTTCAGAATCGAGCCATAGGGCTTGTAAAGGTTCAGTGGACCTGGAACGGTCTTGAGGATGCAACATGAGAGCATGAAGATGCTATGCGGGCAAAGTACCCGCATCTTTTTGAAGATTTTGGAAATCTTGTTGATGTTGTGTAAAGAGTTGCATTGAGGACAGTGCAAAAATAAGGGGAGGGGATTGTAATACCCCAAGGTCGAGCCCCTACTAAATTGTAATTTTGTTTATAAGTTGGTGAGCCGGTGGTTATAAGCTGAGAGACTTATGCGTTTATTAGACTGGTGAGCCAGATGTCAAGGCCAATGAGCCTGACTTTGTATGTGTAAATATGCAGATCATTAATAAAAATATAAACATCGTTGCGTGCAGACCGGCCACGAAGAAAGAGTGATGGGGGAACTAAGCTTTCACAGGGTGGGTAAGGGAAAGGGAGATGAAAAGGTTGGAAAGAGGGGCTAAGCTTAGGGGCTTAAGTCCTTGAGAATAATAATTTATTGTTATTCCAAAGTTGTGTAAAAGACATGTTTTTATCCTAAGTCCTGGGAGAGGCAACGTCTGCAAAAGGGAATGCATGCAGCTCTAGGAAGACAAGTGTCGACCTGGGCACATGCAGTTAAAAGTTGAAGCGTCAGCTATGTTGGGGGTTCATTGCCCATTCTTCCATCCTCAGCCTGAGTTTGTAGGGATATTCGTCTAAACTTGTTTTGCGTCTGTGTCTGCCTCTGCATAACCTCACACATCTGAGAAACCAGTGGGAAGAGAGAAGTCGACCTATGTGTCCCGTGAACCCAGGTTTATCCACACTACAAATCCGAGTTCGTGCTTAACTGTTTGGGTTGTTGTCCTATGTGTTACCTGATTCATGATCTGTCTTAGTGGGATTGTTGTTGTTTTGGACATCCATACGCAATTTCCTGTTGTTGTTGTCCCCCGTGAGTTAACTGAACGTTGTTGTTGTTGTTGTTATCCTTACCTTGAGGGAATTTAGTCGGAAGTGGTTGAAGATGTGGGTTGGCAGGCCTGTGGTTGAAAAGGTAGGTTGTCAAGCCTGTGAGTAGCTCTCTCCAAGTGAGAGAGTTTGTTGGGAAGTGGTTTTCTCTCAGAGAGAGTCCAGCACCAGCTGCAAAGCTCTGAGAATTTCTGATCCGACCTATTGTCGAGACCCAGAGGGGGAGGTGAAGCAGTCGATGGACTATGTGATAGTGAAGGTGTATACTCCCGGGTGGAACATGCATGTGGGGAATGAGAGTTCATGAGTAATGGGCGTAAGAAGGCTCCTGGAGAGAATCCTTCCAGTTGCACTGTGCGGTTTTCCTGCAACTTCAACCTAGTATAGGATTCCCTTGCCCTGGGTGGAGCTTGGTCCCAGCTCAGGGGTGACCCACTGCTGAGCATGATGAGCAGTGTGGTCTATGGCTGGGAGGTTCATGGAAGTTCTGCATGTAGTTGGTGGTGTTACTCCAGTTGAAAAAATAAGTATTATTGACGTGCTTAATTTTTATGTTATGCATGTCTATGATGCTTGAATGTTATTATGTATTATGTTGCGTATATAAATTACTATCTATTACATTTGAATCTGTATAGTAGCAGTAACGTTGTGTTATGTGTTTTATTTCGATTGAAATGCATGTTAGATATATCTATTTATGTATGTATTTCCGCGTGGTAGCATTTCCCAGCCTGTTGATGGCTGGGGATGTTACACAATCCCAACAACAACCTCACGAGGACAAAATCCCCTTGTGTTTTTATAGAGGTGGTACTCCTCTGTAATTGTCCAAAATATGTAGCTTGATGTTCTTGGATTGGACTTCCAAATGGGAGAATGTTAAACAACAAACCCCAAATATTTATTTCTTTAGTTTATGTATAAAATGGTTCTTGATAACTAGTTTGTTTCTTAAGTGCAATATTGCTTGGAAATGGAGAAAATAGTTTTTTGACAATAAAAAGATGAATAAATGATTCAATATCAAAATAAATGCATGCTTAGCATCATTATAACATCCCTCTAAAACACATGCAAGCATAAGATGCATCCATATTTTCTCACAAGAAAGAGTGAAATGGTGTTGATCACTTCAGAGAACTTTAAATGAGTTATTGCATTCAAAACTTAAAATAATTTGATGGGAATACTCTAAAAATCTCATGCTCATAAATCCCAAAGTTTGAGAATTCGTTAAATTTATACCCCGAAGTAGTTCTCAGTAGAGTTTAATACATAAAGATATTACACAACATTTCAATAAAAAAAATGATTGATGCTCATAAATAAAGGTTTCCAAATGCAAGGATTAAACCTCCATGAATCATTTAGAAAATCTTGGCTTACATTTATCAGTCACATATATGGTTGTAAAATAATCCTACTGATATTTTTAGGAAGAGACTTGGAAGAATAAAAAGAATTAACACTCAAAAACTCAGCCTTATGTTTGATCTCTGATATACAAACATAAAACTTTGAGAGAAATTGTGTAGAAGAAGAAGAAGCGAGAAAATAAAGATATATATTACAGATGAATGTTGGAACATGGATTGAATGCAGAGGAAAACGGATCCGAGAGACAATGGTGGTGTCAAAAGAAACCGTAGTACTGAAGCACGAGTCACTCAATGAGAGCGAGAGAATATCTCTTGAGATGATCTGACAATCTGAGATAATAATAGACCGATCACTAAGACCATCTATAAATAAGTTTGGTCATGGACCAAAATCAATGAACTCAAGTGAAGGCGGTTGCACCTGTCCATAAAACGTGGATCGAGAATCCATAAGCAGACATGCTCAACCGAGGGTTTAGTCGTCCTCGACCCAAATAATTGGTCGACCCATACATCTGAAAAGGTGAGGTTACAAAGGAATCGCATGTTTCAACACCCCCCCCGTAAACTAAGCTTGGAAGAAAACAAATTCAAATAAATTTTGTAGCATTCCCCCACTCAATTTGTCTTGACTACAAAATCTGATCACAAGACGGTACAACAACACTCCTGAGGAAGTCTAATCACTGTCAACATGGATCAAGGCCAAAGAGCATCCATCCATTGCAAAATGGGTTGAAAAATCAGTTGTTGAAACACGATCCGAGTCGGTCAATCAACTAGACAATAAGACATCACTAACCAGTCGATGAGTTGACTAGACAAGAAATCCATCAATATAATCAGTGTTTTTCAATCCAACAATATCTACCAAGATAGATAGTCTTTGTATCCAAATAGTCTCTGCAATAGTTATAATAAGAAGAAGTACAACTCCCAATAACAGAGCAAAACATGGTTTGGTTGGTCTCAATAATTCAGGTCGAGTCAACACACAACTCATATGTTGGGTTTATACATCAACAACTTCAATTACTCCCCCCCTTAAACACCATTGAGGGGTCAAAGTATCAACAACAAATCTTCATTGAAACACACCAATCGACAGACAATAGATGGTCAAAACTTAGTTGACAAATGCATAGTTGAAACACCTCTAGTCGACTATTAAGTCAGGTCGAATCCCAGTCGACTGTCAAGTCAGGTCAAACCTATGGTCGGCCATTGCAAAACATCAATAATGAGTAGGAGCGTTTTGTGTTCGTACATCCGAGAAACACAACGATAGGAACTCTTCAAACATTGGTTCAAATGTGCCCATGACCACTCATCAATCCAACCACAGTCTATCCTGGTAATTGGTGTTGGTCCAGTTATGTCTTTCACGTCTCTTCTGCAAGGATCTAAAATCATGCTTGCCACTTCTTCGATGGCTAGGATGACGATAAGACACAGAGCTCTGTACTAGTTGATCAAGATATATAGGCTCGAGGTCAGGTGTATTCTCGAGAGTAGAACAACCTAGTATATCAACAACAACGTCATCAACAACAATAGTTTGAGATTATCGCATGGCAGGAACAACCACTTAATCAATCAGTCCAGGTGATTTCTCATTAGTCTAAACGCCACCTGCAACAACAACAAAAATCCATGTTTGCAACAAGGGCAGGTGTAGTCAAGGAGGAAACAATATCATCATATCTAAGACCAATTCTTGGTGGAAGCATCGCAGGCACAATAGGAGCAGCAATACCCTATCCATTCTTTCCAATTCCTCCTCTAACATATCCCATCTTACTGAGCAGTGGTGATCCTATACTTGTAATGTGTTTTTCAAAGTTGGGTGAAACAACACAATTATCAGTTTCAAAGCATAAATTGACAACATCTTTCTTACAAATAGAAGGAGGGGGTGGAGAAGAAATGGGTGAGCTTAGAAACTCAACAACATCAACATTCTTCTCACAAACAGTTGGACTAGAAGCAATGGTGGAAGAAGAATCAACATCAATCTTCTTCTCCACAGTTATCTCAACATTTTGTGCAACAGTTTGCAAGCTCTAAAGAGTCTCATCCTTCTTAGTCATATGCAACAATATGGCATCATAATCTTCCTTCAATGTATGATGCACGCCAAACAACTGATGTTTATCTTCTTCAAGTGGAGAAACTTCTTCACTAAGCTCATCAACAGAGGCCTGCAAGTGGGAATCCTCACGAATCAGTTGGGTATTCTCTTCCATCAATTGGATGACATTTGTACTCATTGTTGTATGGAGAAGGGATTTCACTTCTTCCTCCAAGTCGTCAAGAAGGTCAAACTTTTCCTCAAATTTGTTTGCAAGAGTCTGAAAAATCCCAGCAGGAGTGTTCCCCATAGTAGCAACTCTTATGGAGTGCTCAATCACAACAGTTTGGAACACGTTTTTTGCATATTTCAACTAATTTGTCAGTCCTTCATTCTTTGTCTTCAAGAAAACATTTTCATGAGAGATGAATTTCACCTACTTCACAATATCATCGGCAAGATCAGTCTTGTCACCAAAATCATCCACTAGATCTTGGAAAATGGTCTCCGTGGTCTGTTCTAGGTCAACAATCTTCCTAGAATTTTCATCAAACCGTTGAAAAAGGATGGTTTGAAAGAGAGCATCCTCATCTTCCAGCCAGGTATGGGCTATCTTCAGCTCACTGCTCAAGCGTTGATTGTCAGTATGCAACTGTGTAATGACATTTTGCAAAATGGTGACTTCTGCACAAAATCGGTTGTGAGATTCTTCCAAGGCGATAGCCTTCTTCGCACCAATCTCCTGCAATTTTTGAAGCATGAGAGCTTCGTCTTCATCCAACATGCCAATGGAGGGAAAAAGGAAATTAGTCTGCAACAAAGGAGGAGGAATGAGAAATCGACCACAACAAGAAGTATATATAGTGACGTACACCAAATCGATTATATAGAGGTCGTCCGAAAAAAGAAGCCACAAATGTATGCAACATACAGCTTGAGTGGGCCTAATGGTTAAGAACATGTGTTTCCTCTTAAGAGGTCACAAGTTCAAATCCAGAGGGGGGTAGGGTATGTATACCTTCGTAGACTTTACTAGTCAAATCGTTGGGTGGAGGGGGGTCCCTTGTCCCACAAACAAGGGGGTCTCATACACCAATTTGGTGTGCTGGCTTGGCCGTGACCTTAAAAATAGAATAAAATAAAATAAAATATTAAAACAAAATAATCATGTGATAAGGAGACTCACACATAAATATCAAAGGACAAAAGAACACAATACACCTTGGGCATCTAGTGAGTCCTGCTCCACGATTTCAGTCCAGTTGATCCACTGATGGAGGGTATCGACCATACCAATTTCAGGGCAGGCTAGGTCGAGCAATATGGACATTTTGGCATCCACACAATCAAGTCGTCCCTATTTCGTGTCCTTAATGCAAAGGCGCGACCACACGGGCTAGGGAACTTCAGTCGAGGGAGAAGTCGAAGGGCGTTGAGTCAAGCCAAAGGTCGAGTCGACCGGTCCATAATTCAATTCGGGGGCAGCAAGAGGCCCACACCAGTCTGTTCTACAGATATCTAATCAGCTTGGGTCGAGAGTGCCACAGGTCGAACCATTACAATATTGATAAGTAATGCACACCAGTCGAGAATATATCCGTCGACATCTTGGTCGAGGAAGGAAACAAGTCGAATCTTCCAACTCGAAGCACACAAGGAGTAGGGTTTTGGTGCCAAATCGATGAGCTAGTCAAACTAAGAGAAGTCCACCAATCTCACGGTCGAGTCTCCCTTTCTTCTCCAGTTGGGTCGAGCAACAGCTTCGGTCAAGGGTTTCAAATGCCAATTCGATGAGTCCCCTTCATTAGTCAAATGACTCCTTGGTCGAGGGTTTTACCATGCCAATCTTCGTCGAGTGAACTCCCATTGATGTCCAAATAAACAAACCATCGTCGAGTGAACTCCTTGGTCGACAATGAGATCAACCACCAAGCGATGGAACTCGAGAAACCTCAGCCATCTCCAACAAAGAAATAACAGCAAGAACTTCGTCGATATTATTTTCTATCAATCCATATGGGTGGATTTGCAAATGTGTGATAACCCATATCAAACAATGGACAATTCTTTACTCGAAAAGAACAAATTCAGAAAATGGCTTCAACATTGTTTCATTTGAGTTCGATTATTTTTTGTGATCCTCAGATCAAGAAACCAACAACTATGATTCCATGTCAGAACAGGGATTGAACGCCAAGGACAATGGATCCATGTTGGCACAAAATTGGAGACCGGGGTTTTCAGAGGTTACCAACAATGGTACCATTGAAGTCTAATAGCATTGGCATATTCAACCTTCCGTAAGGGAAGGAGGTCTCACCCAAAGCATTGTCGAGACTTGTGTGTAATTAAGTGAGTTAACGAAGACACACCATCAGATCTAGCATGATACAAGGTAGATTCATGCTTAAAGGTGAAAGATCATATCATTAAAATTCTAAACCAGGTTATGCATTCGTTAATCCATGTTTTGTAGCATAAAGACAAGTGCAGGCATCATAAAAGCTTGTTTATCTAGTAACACAACTAGCAATTACACAAAACATGACAGATTGTGTAGGAAAGAGACCATACATTCATCCACATAATGAAAAATTTTGGGTGCCTGAATAATCCATTCTATATTACCATATCACAAATTTCCATACATGGAGTTATTCCCTTCATATTAGGACTTATACAATCTAGTATGTAATGAGATATCCAAGCTAGCCTCTCAAACTTCGGCACAATTGTAGTTCATTCCGAACTCTCCTTTACAGTGGCTTATCATAGCAAATGGAAAGAGCTTAATGACATAACAAAAGAAAGACTCGATGACTCTCAACAATAACAAAACATTAGCAACAACACATCTAAAACCTGAACAAAACCCAACAACCAACCAACAAAAAACCCAAACCCCAACTTGTTACATAGCTCCATGCTTTATAGCTTTTTCATGAAACTTCTTTGCTTCTTGATTATACCATTGTGCTTTCTTGATTTTGTTTCCTTCTGGTGTGTGCTCGAAGGTTATGCTCTTTCCACTGCTTTTTTCTTGTTGGCTCGTGACTATTTTCCATGTTGGCATGCTAGCGCATAGCTTTCTTCCACTTGGATCTATTGTCGGTGTGCTATATTGTTCCTCAACCTTTCTGACTTCCGAAAAACTTTACACTCTTAAAAAACAGAGGCCCCAATAGGCCCCAATAGGCCCCGACTACATACCTTGACTCATCCTGAGTCAACTTGTCTCCTCCTTGCTCTGCTCTCCCTCAAACAGAGGGTCCAACTTAAGTACAATATGCACTGCTTAATGGAAAAAGTTGTCATATTTCTCAACTTTATCCTACCATTTGTGCATCAATATGGAATCTCCTACGATAAACTCTTGTGTCACGGCTACATTAGGCTCTATGGGTTTTGTAGCCATCAATGTCTACCATTTGGAGTCTACAACAAAATTAAGTTGTTCGATTTGTATGTAGGTTGCTTGCACAACTGGTTTGAACTCCCTTGGTTCCTTCTTTGTAGCCTAGTTGGTGTCATACAATAAGTCAAGGTGTTCATCAGCCTCTTGTATTTGTGTAAACTTAGCATTCTTCTCCACTGGGTCTATAATGGCCTGGGCCTATTGATTCATTTGTTTGATCTACGCCTTGAGGTCCTCTATTGGCTTATTGCGGCATTCTAACAACCCAACCCAGTCATTCACCAACTAAAAAAACTAGATGCACTCACTGGCATGCTTATGTAGAGATGAGTGAACATTGTCTCCCTCTTCAATCACCATGGTGATAGTTTCCAACAATTCTTCGGCTGCTCATGTTCCTTAAGTCAGATGGCATCCAAATAGTGTTGGATATCTTCATTTTTTCTTACTAGTTGCATCCATGCATCTGCTACAAGGTCGACCATGTCAACTGACACAACTGGGCCAATGTCCTCTAGGTGGCCAGTTTCCATCTGACGAAAAGTAGGCCATACCTGAATGAATTTTTCAGACACATCCCTGACAGTAGACTCAGCTTGTACCCACAAGCTCTGCTCAAGTGTCATGATTGCAGTGGTTGTCTGTACAACCTCTTGCAATTGTTCTGCTTATTGTGTGAGCTCTTTATTATTGCGCTCAACTATGGTGATTCTCTGCTCTATCTTATCAATGGAATCCTTGATTAGCTGCAAGATCTTAGGGGTATCCAAGGTGGACAGTTCTCCACTAGTATAAGAGGGATCCAAAGTGGTCATGAAGTATGCAGCTGACCACTTGCAATAGAGCACTCTGAGAAGCTCGGGGTACTAGCACCTTCTAGTGTAGGTGAGTGCACTCTGAGGATCTACGCAAGCCGGTCTATGACATCTGGTGGAAGATTTGCAATCACTTATGGTTGCTCCAAAGAGAGCTCCAAGATAGCGCAATTGTTGGAGCAAGCCATTTTGGGTAAGTTTTGGGAATTGTGCAGGAGCGGACCATGCTACAAGTCAACAAAGGAGTAGCGCACATATAATACATTTAGCGTATTTAAAGGAGTCAGTGTGCAAAAGGTGAAAGTTAGTTAGGAGTTTTAGGACATTTTTTCCATATTTTAACGGGCTACGCCCCAATGTATATGTATAAATATGTATGGGTTTTGGGGTAGAAAGTAACATTCAACATGAGTGAGTCAATCAGTTAGTGAGTTGATTAGCGAGTTTTTGGAGCAGAATTTTTTGTGAGTTGAGTTGGTGTATGAGTATGAGTTGAATTGAATATCAGTCCAGAGGTATGTGTGCACTACAGCATAGAATGGCTTGGGCAGGTTTCGGATTTTACTAAAGATTATTATATGAGCGCAATGTGCACCCATTGTAAGGAAGACTATGAATGCATAATATAAGAAGCCAACCATTGTGGACGTAGCCCAGTTTGGGGTGAGCCACATTAAATCCTTTTGTTATGATGTGTATGTTGTTATAATGTGGTTTGATTTATGTTTATTGCACACACAAAATGGATGATGAATTATTAGAATGAATATGTATTTGATGGTTTTGTGCATATGTTGAATGGTTAAGTAGGATTATTATGTCAGATGTTATGGTATTGTTATGGTTTTGCGCACAAAATATATGAATGAATTTTAATTAAACAATAAGGATGAATGCCTCATATTCTCCCATGACTATGGAAGCCTAGTTCTTGCAGTCCGCATAGGTACCTCGGGTGAGACTTTACCTACTCACGGGTGATGTCGAAAGGGTCAATATCTTGGTATTTGTTGGTGAACTAATGTTTAACCCCAGGTCTTCCCATTTCATGCCAACAAAAATAGTTTCGTTGCCGAGACCAGGATCTGCAAATGAGGGGAATGTGGAGTCCTACTAAGGAGGAGATCGGAGAATGGTTGAATACTAAGGAGATCGAGTTTGCATTATATCAAAATCATAATCCACAGATCAACGCAAAAGAATGGTTACAAAGGTATGTGTTTACATATTTGCATGAAATGTTTTTCGTTGACTTCCGGAATGTTTTATCAGAGTGGATCTAGAGATTTGTTGAATAGATTGGAAGATATCGAACTACGGTTCCAAGGAACTGGACCCCTAAATTGATCTAAAAAGTTAATGCAGTAAGAAATAAGACATCACAAGCAGTTGATTACTGGTTAGATAGTGTGTTGGGAGTTTACATTACTAAATTTTCCATTGATTGTACTCAGTCGTATAGTGTTGTTGAGAGGGAATTATTTAAAGGATCGTGTAGAAGATACATGAAGTCGATATCTACGTGGATTAAGATGTTGTTATACAAAAAAAGAGTTATGACCATGGAATTTGATTGCTAAGCGTCTTCGCACACATAGGGGAACTAGGGGATGACCAGGGAATGATCTGACCATAGAGAGGGATGTAGAGAAGGAATGAGGAACGAATGGGATGAGGATGTCGAGAGAATAAGAGTGTGTGACAAACAAAGAGATTAGAGAATTGCACAGTGGTAAGAGATTTATACTGAATAAGAAGAGGATTGTGGTTGAGAGAGAAGGGAAGCATAGTGAGAACGAGAAAAGAGACATTGGTGCAATATTCCAGATCGAAGGAAGTATATGCACAAAAGAGGAAAAACTATGTCAGCCTAGTCCAATAGAAGAAGATCCCACTCAGATCGGACTCTACATCGAACCCACAACCCCGTGTGTGTTTCCAAAAACTAAGGTAAGATCAGAATTTTTGTCAATTGTAGTTAGTGAAGGAAGTAAAGATAGTAGTAGAAGTAATCAAAGTAGTGGAAGTAGCACGTCGAGTCAGAATCAGTTAGTATTATCAGGAAAGAATACCACGCAGAATATGATGGTGGGGGTATATCCCACCTTAAGGATGCCTCTCTTTCAAGGGGTCGGTTCAGAAGACCCAAAACGACATTTTTTCATTTGTGACACAATATGGACTGTAAAGAAAGTCCAAGACGATGATTTGAAGATTGTGCAATTGGAAACAACCTTCAAAGATCACGCACTATTATGGTACATGAAATATCATAATACTACACATGTGGGTTAGACGAGAACATTGGCAGAGGTAAGACAAACCTTGTTGAAATAATTTCAGAAGTCTAAGTCTCAGTTGTAGTGCATTACAGACCTAAAGGAGATTAAGCAGATAGTAAATGAACCAATATGGGACTATGATCAAAGGTGTAAGATATTGAAAGATCAGCTGACATTCCAGATTCTAGATGAATAGAAAAGGGAGTGGTTTATTGTAGGATTGTTGTCGCATATTCATTGTCCTTTGACACATAAAAATATTGCGTCACAGTCAGAAGCTCTGGAAATTGCTATGAGATTGGAAGCATCCTCTGTAGGAGAGAATAATGCACGGATGGCTCAAGTTTGGTCACATTTGACCACATTGACTATTCAATTACAGGAAATTACAAAAGGAAAATAAAAGTGTGAGGGAGTATGGTGTATCACCTATAGAAAAGAGGGTCACCATAAAGATGAATGTCTATCTTTTCAGTAGTATTTGAATATGGGATCTTTGAACCCATCAGGATTATGGTGTGAAATTTGCAAGACAGTGGGTCACCCTCCTCATAATTGTCCATTGATGCAGAAATACCAAATCACTGTTAGGAATTTGTTTTGCAACTTTTGTAAGTCAGTAGGACATGAAGAGAAGGAGTGTCACACATTTGACTTGATGAAAGAGCGCATTGAAAACACATATAGAGTACAAGGAGAAGAATCAAAAGTAGGAGCTCCACGATATAATAACCCCAGAGGAGGTTATAATCAAGGAGGCAGAGAAGGCTTCAGAGGTCGTGGAAGAGGAGGATTTGGTAGAGGAAGAGGTCCAATAATATGTTACAATTGCAATCATCCTGTACATTTAGCATGCGACTGCCTGAATCCCTGCACGAAATGTATGTATTGCAGAGCACTAGACCATGCGACGGAGGATTGTCCACCGTTGATAGAAAAATGGAAAGAAAAGAGGAATACAAGTGTACAGATGATAGCAGTAAAAGCACTTGATGAACAACTTAATATAGCAGCAGATACACGTGGAGGGATCAGAACCGGACATGATGCGACAAATCAAGGGAATAAAATCCACCAGTGGGTAAGAAAAGCAACAAAGCCATTGTCTTTGTTTGATCACAAAAAAGAGAAAGATACCTATCAGCAAGCAAGAAAATAATTAATCGGAGCAAACTGGATAGCATCAACTTCGACTACGCCACCCTTACATGATAGGCCATTGATGTTTGATATGTCTGAAGTGTATGACCCTTCAGAAAGGCAGGTTGAAAAGGTAAGTACTTTGAAAGATTTCTTAAGAATTTGTTTAAAATTAATGAAGGATGAATCTTCTTTAAGCATGTTGCATGGAATGATTGATCATTGCACCCAAGAAAAAGAGATACATGTCGCACACAGATCAGTTAACCAGGTGCACCATAATAAGAGAACGAATTGGGAGTTTCGACTCAATGCGTAGATAGGGAACTACGACATGGATAATATCATTCTATATCTAGGCTCCGACGTGAATGTGATCCCGAGGAAGACTTGGGAGATGACTTGGGAGATGATGGGCCAGCTGAAACTGATTTGGTATCCTATATAGTTGATATTAGTGAACCAACATAAAATTGTTCCAGTTGGAAGGTTGACAGTGGTAAGTGTCAATATTGATGGAGTGCGTAGTGTAGTAGACTTTGAAGTGATCGAAATATTCGACGGTAGTACACCTTATCCAAATTTATTGAAACTTGATTGAGCATTTAATAAATAGACTATCATTGATCTAAATAAAAGACAGATGGTGTTCGAAGTAAAAGACTTGAAGGTTACTGCATCATTAGATCCTATTGAAGGAAGGATATATGTAGAGCCAACGAAGAGAAAAGAACTTGACACTCTGTATAATATGACTATGAGGATGGACAACTATGTGAATTCTACAGTTGAAGGCATGCTTAGTTGGAGAAGTATTATTTCATGTGCATCAAACTTAGAAGAAGCTCTAGAGAATTGGAAACAAAGATTTCATGAGGTGTCTACAAGGAAATGTGATAGGATTAACCACACATTGAGATGGATTGAAACTAAGATATGTGAACCTCCAAGGTATGATGGACTAACTGATGTAGTTTCTTTTATAAGGGAGTTTGAGTTACAAATATCATATCAGCAAAGACAACTAGCTTTGGATGTTGCACTGAAAGAAACCTCTGTGAGATGGTGGGTTGCACACAAGGATGGAATAACCGATTGGCAGCAGTGAAAAAGGTTATTACAAGTCATATTCGGAATAAAGAATGAAAGTATCATGTTGAAGTATAATGGATTAAGTTTCCCATCATACCATATTACGAAGTGTACCGTGATGTGGATATTAGTACCTCAGCAAGAATGGATGCATTTATTTGTGCATACTCTGGACACTACTCCGAAGAATTGGTACATAGAACTAGAAGTGCGCAGAGGCACGAGATATTGGGAAATGTTGACCAGGAACTTCAAGGTAATGTTTAGTTTTGAAAATAATAATCATTTGATTGACTCAGCCTTATAGGCTATCAAGAACAATATTTTTGCAACAGAATGCTTGATGTATAGTACACCTAGAGTTACTGCAACAGTTGAAGAGGTCTTGTACTGTTATAATGTTGTCGAAGAAGACCAGGAGGATGAAGACCCCATGAATTTGTAGATACTAAAAACTGAAGGGGAGCATCCAGTAGAAGGACTGGAGCTTGATTCATCTATATATGCAAAGCCTCTAAGAACATGGAAACTGAACATAGGTACGGAAGATAAGCCTAATTTTTCCAACATAGGAGGCTACTGGAGCGATGAGACAATTGAAAAGATTGTCAAATTACTACGCAAATACCAAGATTTGTTTCCAACTACGTTATCAGAAATGAAAGGAATCGTTGGAGAGTTAGAAGGAATGAACATCCCGGTGAAACTAGATACCAAACCTATGAAGCAGAGACCATATAGAATGAACCCAACATATAGGCAAAAGGTAAAATTAGAGATAGACTTGATTCTAGAAGCTGGAATTATAGAACTTGTTGAAGAATCAAAATAGATCATCCCAATGGTAGTCCAAGACAAGAAGACAGGGGGAATCAGGATATGCGTAGATCTAAGAAATTTAAATGATGCTTTCTTACACGACCCGTTTCCTACGCCATTTACAAATGAATTGTTGGAGAATGTAGGGGATCGAGAAGCTTACTATTTTAAGGATGGATTATCAAGATACCACCAAATCAAGATTGTGCAAGAAGATATATATAAGACCACTTTTGTGAAAGAATGGGGTTGTTACCAGTACACAATTATGTTGTTTGGTTTGAAGAATGCACCAACAATATTTTCTAGAGTAGTAGTTGCAGCTTTCAAAGAGTTCATTCATAAATTTTTAGAAGTGTACTTAGATAACTAGACAATATTCGTCCTCTTGAAAGATCATGTCGAAACTTTGTGCTTAATGTTGCAGAGGTGTACGCAGTACCAGATCTCGTTGAATTTGAAGAAATGCATTTTTGTGCACCTTTTGGAATATTGTTGGGCCATGTGGTGTGTAAACAAGGATTGATAGTTGACCCTGCAAAGATAGTCAATATTGTTGATTTCCCACCACCAACTTCAGTGCGACAATTGAAATCCACCTTGGATCATACAAGATACTATAGAAAGTCCATCAGAGGATATGCACAGATCACAACCCCTATGGAGAAGTTATTAAAGAAAGAAGTTAAGTATCAGTGGAATGACGAATGTGAGAAGACTCTAGATACATTCAAAACAGACGTTGATTCTAGTTTTTCCTATTTGGACCAAGGATGTCGAAGGATTGGTTAACAATATTCGAATCAAACTATACAGGGACAATTGGGATTCTACACACTATTCCAAACAATGCAAAAGGTGTACCATAGTCCTTGTATCATACTGTATTATAGAAATAAGAAGAAAAAGAAGAAAAGAAATAAAGGAATTTGAAGGTTGGAAGTATGAATTGGAAAATGTTAAGCCCTAATATTGGCTCATTACGCCTTAATTGAGGCATATTATATTAGTAATGTTATTTTATTTATGTTGTCTTTAGGCCATTAGTTGTAATTGTACCTCCTAGTCTCCTATATATACCAAGGAGACATTTTCATTTTGCATCATCTTGTACTTGAACATTTAAGTGGGGTAAAAGGAGGTTGCCCCCTCGAAGAGGATTATTATCTGAAATTATCTCTTTTCAAGGTGTTGAGTACTTTTTCTGAGGTTTTTCTATGCTATATTGATATTTGGTTCTTAACATATGGTATCAGAGCTCAAGGTCTTGGGGTTTCTCTGCTACATCTGAGACACCTTGGATTTTTTGCTATAACTTTTTTTCTACAACGTTTCAGAAGGAACGGCTTGGAGGATATTTATCAGATGGATCAAGGTATGTTGGGTTCAAAATTTATCTCCTGAGGCCTTATACTTTCAGATATACATCCTGTACAAGATAGGGTTCTGGAATCATCCTGAACTCAGCCATTGCGGAATTTTCGCTATAAATTTTTTTTTGTAATGTTTCAAACCCTAAACTCCAAAAACTATTCACAAAAATTAGTAAGGTATCTGTGGTAAAGATTTCAGCTTCTAGGTCATCTTAAATTTGTAGATACACCTTGTGTAAAGATAGGGTATCTGACTAGTCCTATTGACTAGTCTCAAGAAGGTGTTCCAGGTAAAACAATCATAACTTCTTCCTAGAGTATCCAAATTGAGTGGGACTGGTTTCATTGGATCTTGGACAGTCTTTAGTATTTCTGGTGCGATTTTCAAAATTTTATATCAATTATTTTGTGCAGGGCATGCTATACAAGTGAGATCTCCTGGAAAGGCCAAAAGTCGGCAAGTTGTGGGGAAGTTACCGTAAATTCCACTGGGCACATTCAATTTTGATCAGACCTGTGGCATTGCAGAGAACAAATATTAGAGAACTACATAAAAGAAATTTTCATATCTAGAAGGGCCGAAACTTGGGAGATACAACAAAATAAAGATTGTCTAGCATAACCACCTCAAAATCAA
>SNQJ01S0005011.1:72057-85244 GCA_010110895.2 Picea sitchensis
TAAATATTGTAAAAAGACAATTATCCTCGGTGTTCATCCACTAAATTAACATGTCCAATTCTACACTATTAAATTACTACAACTCTTTGGACAATTAAGGTATATTGTAGAATAAACAATCAATGTTTTGATCATTTTTTATGTTTCTTTTTAGTTGAATTTCACCTAAAATTCATCAAATTTTGTTTTCCTAGGAAATGTACTCGCAAAAAACCCTCCGAATACTTCCCCATGATCCATGGATGGTAAGTGGGGTAAATCGTCGACCCTGATTACAGGGCCTTGCCTTGGGGGAGTAAAGAGAGTTGAACCCGCGACCAACAACAAACATGATAAACTCATGTTTGGCTCTAGACCAATTAAGCCAACCCTTGGGGATTAAATTCATCAAATTTTGTTTTCAATTGCTAGAACAATGAAATCACAAGACTTAAGTTACATAATGTAAACACTATAAGGGTGTTTGAAGCCTCAAAATTTTGTGATATTTAAAATATTTATTTTGATTGATTTCAATATATTTAAGTTGAATTTGCCTTGTTAGATTTCAACTATTCCGAATAGAAACAAGATTAAAACGATGGCTAATTATCTAATGTTATGAAGTAATAGGTTGATTTCCTNCATTCATGACGAACTATTATGCCATCTGGTCCATCTATGTGTTCCTACAAGAAAGCATGCAAAGCTGATTTGGGAATCCCACTATAGTCAAATGGTAGGACATTTTGGCGTGGAGAAAATTGTGGTTTTTCTTCAAAAACATTTTTATTGGCCAAAACTTCAACAGGATGTCAGCAAGTATATCAGATATTGCACTTCTTGTGCCATTTCCAATCTATCCATCAAGAAGAAAGGATTATACACCCCTCTTCCTACTCTCGAGAAGCCTTGGGAATCCATCTCAATGAATTACATGTCTGTCCTTATGTCCACCAAGCAAGGAAATGACTGTGTATTTGTGGTCATTGATCAGTTTTCAAAGATGGTCATCTGCATAGCCTCCGAGAATAATATCGAGCCGACAAATACTGTCAAGCTCTTCTTTGAATGAGTGTGGGTGCATTTTGGGGTACCATAGACCATCATCTCTGACCTGGACATCAGGTTCCTCAGCACATTTTGGTCGAGTCACTGGTCATTGTTGGACACCAAGCTCACTAAATCCACTGCTTTCCACCCCCAAATAGATGGCCAAATAAAGGTACTCAATTGGAAGATTGTGCACATCATGTGCATGTACAACTCTAAGAATCCACATACATGGGATGAGAGTCTCTCCTATGTTCAACATAGTTACAATAGGGCTCTCCATAGCTCCACCAGCCATAGACCATTTCAGGTGGGGTTAGGATTCCAACCCTTGAGTCCCATTGATGTTGCACTACTTCTTTCCACCACACAGACAAACTCTTTTCATGTTCAGTATGAGACTGACAAAGCCACCAGATTCATTGAGCGGACTCAACACATGCGCCAATAGGTCCTGGACATTTTTTGAAAATCCAATGCTAAGTACAAGCAGTGCGATGATCAACACAAGGTACCACACCAGTTTCAGGTTGGAGACAAATTTTGGTTACATTTGTAGAAGGAGCATCTCACAGGGCCCCATCAGAAGCTCCACTCACATTGCTATGGGCCCTACACTATCACCAAGGTTGTGGGTAGCAATGATTTTGAGCTCAACACTACACCCTTCCTTGGCCTACACCCAATGTTCAATATGGACCTCCTTCGATCATATTTTCCACCATTATTGGACACCTCAAAGATTGCAGAAAAACTAACACCAATAGATCCCAACCTTCACTGCATGGAACAAGCATCCATTGATCATATGGTGGACACACAGGTCAAGGGTACTCGCCAGCAAGGGATCCAACTGTATAAGGTTGTCAAGGCAACGCAACTCCTACACCAAGGCAAGTGGCTCACCCGGGGCCAAATCTAGCAGAATTTTCCTCACTTGATGGGGGAACTCAACGCAATGGAGACCATTGCTTCCTAAGGGGGGAGGATTGATCTAGGTGGATATTGGTGGCCACCCACCTATTCCAAATGGCTCCTCTAGTTCATTTTTATTTCAGCACATTCTTCTGTACTTATTTGTAATTGTGGGTTCTACACTTCTGTGGCTATCTGAATCCCTACACATCTTCCAAATGGATATCAGTGGCCTCTCACCATGTTTTCATGTCAACACATCTTGTTGTACTTCCAAGGTCGCTTTTGGAGCCCTAAACATTATTTTTTTTGGCTCGCCACAATCAAAATGTAGATGGAGTCAGATTTTAATGGCAGAATGTGTAGTTCTATAAAATACCTTTCCAACGATCTATCACATGCCTAAAACAGAGGTTGTATGCAAACGTTACAACCCCGGGAAGTTGAGGTACCAACTTACCCATAGGGGCCCACATGAATTTTTGTGTTTCACCTCCTAGGGTTAGGTTTTTGGATGTTTAGGGTTTTGGAATTCATGAGTAATATCAAAAAGGCCTCTGGAGACTCATTGTAATCATTCTGCTCAGATGGATGCGCATAACAGCCACATCTCTTATCAGAGATATCTACCACCATTCGAGCAAGTGTTTTAGTTCTATAGTTTTACAGTTTCAGCCTATGTCCCTGGTGTTGTTTCTACAATGGGCACACCAGGGACATCTCAGAAGAGGAAAATATCTAGTGAGATGTCCCTACTCATCGCAATTATGACACCTAGTTAGTCCTCGCTTGACGTTTCACCTGCCTCTAAAACCTTCACCACCTCGAAGTCCTCCTCCAAATCCTTGAGGATATGTGTCGACCGTAAATGCATACAAATCCAGTCTATGTGCAAGAGCATCTAGAACACGACACTGCTTGGTGGTGTGAGTAGGTGACCCAAAAAATTCACAGTAACTTGTGTTCAAGACCGGGGTGTATTTTTGTAGGATTGGGCAATGCTTGGGGAATTCCCATGACTTCTACAAATTTCACAATATTCATTAGTCTGATTGCCCTGATGGTTTGGGAAGGCATGGTATTGCATAAGGCCATGGCATGGCGGTATATTTGTGACTTGCACAACCCCTCTATATGGTCTGATTGGTCGAGGCACCATCAGTTGAGAAGAAGGTCTCACACCCCTCAATCTAGGAAATTTCATTGTTGCATGACCCTCAGTATAGCACCGATACACCAGACCTGTGGGAGACTAGCTCTAAGAATGGTCAATTATTGAATTTTGTTAGTTAGTACATAAATTATCAAGAGACCTTGAAAATGTGTAATATTGTAGTTATCAAGAGGTATTTTCACCCACAAGTTGTCAGGATATTCCACCATCGCCTCGATTTTCGTAGCCTATTCTAGGGATTCCCCCAAGGTAGTTATCCGTTGTTGGGTTAATGAGATTCGAGTTAATGGTAAAAGTCCTTGAATAAACCATTCTCGTTGGTGGTCTTCATGGATTGGGTTTGCTAATTTCCCTTTCGCATCTTTGAATATTTGGTTATACTCCCAGGCAGACTCGCCATCTCTCTGTTTAATCTCCCGCAACTCAAAGAGGGTCTGTTGTTCTAACCAAGGTAAATGGAATTATTCTATGAACCATTTTTTTTATTGAGTAAGAGTGAATGCATGTCCTTAAGGATTGCATGGTTCAATGGATTTCATATACCATTTCAAAGAACGACCTCTTAAGGTGGTCTGAAACTCGACTAATTTATTATCCTTCAAAGTTTCGTGAGACTTCTAGATGGCCTCATAAGGGAACCAATTTTGTTCAACATCCTCATCCCCTTTACCCCAGAATTTAGGTTATCGAGTGAGGGATACGACATGTAGATGTTCCATGGGAGGACTTGGGGACCCTGTAAAGATAAATACTAAAGGTCATGGTTACAATAAAACTAAAGAACTTGCCACACTACTACTATTTCTACCACTCGAACTAGTTGGAATAAAATGAGGAGAATTAACAGAAATTATGGGAGAGTTTATTGTAGAATTTATCGGATTGGAATATTTCACTAAGGGACTGGGCGATCCAAGGCTAGTTCACGTGTCTTCAGAGTGGGATTCTTTAACCTGGGGGGTCGCATTAGGAGGCTATATAGTATCAAGTCATGTAGGGTAATTCACATCTTCGGGCGTAATAGGAGTTGTTTCTCCTGCAAGTTCTGCAAAGGTTACAGTTGAGTCTTGTTCCTTGGTGGTGACTCCTATATTGATTCTTTCTTCTGAATTTTTTTTATCTTGTCTACTCTCTCTAGAACTCTCACCTTTCTCTCCAAACCTTTCCTTCAACCATTGGTTGGCAAGAATTCCACATGTCTACAACTCTTTCAACTACTCTAACTCTCTTTTATGACTCTTCTTGAGGTTGATTTCATTCTATGAGTGATTAGGCCTCTTCATCAACTTTCTCATATGTTCTCACCACCTCTTTTCAATCACCACAACCCTTTTCTAATCCTGCTTGTCTCTGGCACTCTTCTCATGATGACACCCCATACCTCAAGAAATTTTGTATCCTAACTCATGAACCCTTTCCTGAATCACCTTCCCCTCATATGCAAAGGTTTTACGCTTCCATTTCAACCGAAGGAACCGGTATCACTCCCTTTTCCACTAGCAAGATCTTAGTCCACAACGGGATTTCTCATAGGAACATTCCTTGGGCGCCCTCGTAGAATATTGTTTCTACCTTTGAGAAATACTAGTGGTTCTCTGTGGTAAATTCAATGATGTATCCTTCTAGGGTAATTTAGAACTAGAAGTCCATGGCTCGATAAATCTGGTGATCCAACTTGTGCAGAGTGGTTATCCACTCAATAGTCCAATGAAATCTTTTCTAGACATGATATTTAAATTCTATCACTTCTTGCAACCGATTGAGCCACTGATAGACCTCTTGATCACTTGCAAGTTCAAAATAGAAAACAGTGCCTTCACAACCCTCAAACTTTTCTGTCATAACTAAATTTCTTGAAATATGAACTCATCGCACCTTCTTTCCCACCAATTCGTAATATCATATTTAAAAAGGTGATGTTGCATCCTCTTAAAAATCGCTTAGAATTCATGTCCCAACAATGAAACCAGTTGTTGGTGCAAAATTGGAGACCGAGGTTCTCGGAGGTTACCAACAAAGGTATCGTTGTAGTCTAGTAGTGAGGGCATATTAAACCTTCCACAAGGGAAGGAGGTCTTACACAAAGTGTTGTCGAGACTTGTGTGTAATAAAGTTAGTTGATGAGGACACACCATCAAATCTAGCACAATACAAGGAAGATTCATGCTTAAAGGTGAAAGATCATAGCATTAAAATTATAAACCAGGTTATGCATCTGGTAATCCATATTGTGAAACATAAAGACAAGTGCATGCATCACAAAATCTTGTTTAACCAATAACACAAATAGCAATTACACAGAACATGACATATTGCGTAGGAAAGAGACCATGTGTTAATCCACATAATGACACATTTTGGGTGCCTGAATAATCCAATCTATATTACCATACCACAAACTATCATGCATGGAGTTATTCCCTTCGTATTAGGACTTATAAAATCTAGTTAGTAATGATATATCCGATCTAGTCTCTCAACTTCGTCACAATTAAAGTTCATGCCCAACTCTCTTTTACATTGGCTTATCACAGTAAATGGTGAAACATCAATGATAGAACCGGAGAATGACTCGATAATTCTCAACAATCACAAAACATTAGCAACAACACATCTAAAACTTAAACAAAACTCAACAACCAACCAACAAAAAACCCAAACCCCAACCCGTTACATAGTTCCATGCTTTATAGATTTTTTGCAGAACTTATTTGCTTCTTGATTCTACAGTTGTTCTTTCTTTATTCTTCTTCCTTCTAGCATGCACTCAAAGGTTCTGGCTCTTTCCACTACTTTTTCCATCTGGCTCATGACTATTTTCCCTACTCACATTCTCACACATAGATTTATGCCATTTGGATCTACTGTTGGTGTGCTATATTATTCCTAAACCTTTACGACTTCTGCAAAACATTATACTCTTGAAAAATGGAGGKCCCAACAATCCAAGAGACAACGGTGGTGTCAAAAKACATTGTAGCACTGAAGCATGAGTCACTCAATGAGAGAGAAAGAATATCTCCCAAGATGATCTAACAATTTGATATGATAATAGATCGATCACTAAGATCGTATATAAATAGGTTTGGTCATGAATAAAACTCAACAAAMTCAGGTGAAGGCGATTTCACATGTCCATAAAACATGGATCAGGAATCCATAAGTGGACATGGTCAACYGAGGGTTTAGTTGCTTGTCGACCCAAAGACTTGGTCGACCCATACATCCAACAAGGTGAGGTTAAAAAGGAACCGCATTTTCCAACAATGAAGAGTTGGTTGTGTACTAAAGGTTGAAAAGTGTTATCWTGATGATCTGACATGTCTTGATGATTTGAAATTCTAACCCCTCTTTGATGATGCTCCCTTCTTTTAAAACTTCTCCCAATGCTTCTTGAAGTTGTTAGGGTTTCTTGTTATTATAGAAGTTTCCACATGCTTATTTTTGAATTAATGGCTTATTAAATGCTTATTAATGAAATTAGGTCATTGAAATTTGTGCCTCCAAGTAGGACCCACTTAATCCTTTAATAAAATGTATTTAATAAACTTTTATTTCCAAACTTTAAATTGGTTGTCTTGAAAAAATTAGATTGTGTTTTAATTTTTGAGGATGATAGTTAATTTCCCATGGAAACCATTATAGGAGAAATCTTCATCATTCCATATTTCCAACGAGTCCTCTTGAGCAATATTTGGAGTTCTGGATATCAATTTATAGCCTCGGGAAGTCAAGGTTCCAAACAAATTTATCAGCAAGTCGAGAAAACAGAGGTGACTATTTTTTTTTTAATTTCTAGGAGAACTATGTCCAAATTAATCCCTTGAAATATGTCCCATTGTATTACTCGTCAAATTAAATTTCCAACGAGGAATGGTTTTCCAAAAATGGACATCCGGATCTTGAGTTATGAATTTCTGAAGATCGTTGCTCAGCAGTCGTCCATTTAATTTGTGGATCAATTCTAGCCCTTGATCTAAATCTACCTCTTAAATCCCACATGTATTTTGGTGATGAAGTGTTTGGTGTTTATAATGAAAAATATTCCATAATTTTCATGTGGAACAAAGGATATTATGGAGACCTTGGTGTAGCTCTCATGCCTTATAAAATTTCATGAATTAATAAAATTTTGGTTTCCTAGGCACTGCCATTTTGTTGCCCAGTCATAGCCCATGTGTCGTAGTATGATAGGATTCCACGTGTCATTATTTGATTCATCACCACGTTTCATGATGTGATTGATCACCACATGTCATAATGTGATTGTTTACCATGTCTTGGAGTTAAACTTACAGAAAAAAATTAAGTATGGGAGATGGACGAGACGAGAAGGGAGGTAGGAGAAGAGAGGATCGAATTCAGATGTAGGGGATCAAATGTGAGAGGAATCAGTTTTGGAGTGATAAGGAGTTTTGTAGCACCATGGAGAGGATCGGATTCATGAATGGACTAGAGTGTGAAGTGGAGTATGAAAAACTTCAAAATATATTCTAAGTATGGAGAATAGGGGGAGGGGGGGAGTGATGAGGTGAGGAAAGAGGACTGGATTTGAGTGTAGGGAGTGTAAAGTTAGGATAAGGGACTTGGGATCCCGCGGGGGAGATGAGAGGTGTAATATGGAAATAATAAATAAGCCTAAGTATGGTAGAGTGAATGAGAAGTAAAATGATTATGAGAGAATGAAAGAATCGAGACTTAGCACTCCCTTTCTCTTCTCATGCTAAGTATGGAGAAGTGAGACTAGAAAGTATTATGAGACTAAGTACTGAGAATGAGACTAAGTATAAAAGAGGAAACTTAGTGTTGAGAGAGAAACTGGTTGTGTTGCATATCGAATAAGTTCTCTTTTAGACAAAAATGTGGATATCTTGAGCATACAGACTCGAATTTTGAATCTGCAAAATGCGTGAAGAAGTTGAGACTGAGGAATACGCCATGAATTGATGATCGTTCAAAATTTATTTCTTCTGAAATCAATTTTTTTTATTACGCCAAAGAGCATAAAATCAAGGTGACCAAATTTTGTATCAACACACGTCTGACAAGGAGATCCTGAAGGAGGTCCAAGATTGGGTAGATGACCCCTTTTATTTAAGGACAAGGGAGACCAAGTATTTTAAAATTATTGAGACCTATAGGATAATCAAGGCAATGGTTGGGAAATCTCTACATAGGACTAAGAGAGCAGCAAGACCTTCTGCACACAATTCACATTCTGGAAGGAAATTTTGAACTTTTATGTCAGTCTCAGTACGAAATTCGCTTCAAGGTCTCTCCAACCAATCATCAACTTGAACAACATGAGTAGGATTATGGTACGTTGAATTTGTCGAGCTCCAAAACGTGTCCAATTAAGGTGGGAGTGGATGAGCTAGATTCTGAACCTGTGATCGAGACCCAGAAATCAAAGCCCCGGGCTTATGCATATGTCTAACTGGTTTGTTTCGGTTGCTATAATATGTTTTTGTTTTTTTTATGTTTCCATATATAGCTATAAACAGGCATATTCTACTTATATCTCTTATAGACAAATGTAGGTATTTTATGAAAATGTTTTGGATAGATAGCGAAATGTGGTATCTCAAAACTAATGACAGAGGCTTGAAAACTTGGTTAAATTTTGTTAGGTTAAGAATCTAGTTTCCTTTTTGGCAAATTCCCCTACAGATGTTGTAACTTTTTGTATATATATATATATATCTTTTAGCCAAAACCCTAAAGATTTTAGGTGTTTTTAGGGGGGGGGAGGGGGGCTATTTTTAAGCATATTTTAAGAAAATGATACAAAAATATGGAAAGAAAATACAAAATTAGGGAAAAAAATGTGAAAATGTGATTAGTTTAGTTGAGTATTCTTGTGAAGATACATCATCATCATTGGCACTTCTACAAGAATCCTCAGTGGAAAAATGCGTGTCTTCATAATTGTCATTGTTGCCTCCATTAAATTCGTCACTAGAAGGAAATGTTTCATCCCCGTCATCTAAAATATCATCAAAATAATCCCTTGGAGGTAAGTTTTGAATATTGTCTACATCATTGATGTTATTTATTAAACTATTGAGAAGAAGGGCGATCGTCATATTCTTCCTCTTCATCAACGATGCCTTGAAGGTCCTCAAAATTATGAAGTTCTTCATCGACACTCTTAATCTCATTGCTTACACTACAATCAAGCTCATAACTAGGTGAAAAATATACCTCTTAATTTTCACTCGAGGTATTTTTGTAACATTCACTAGCACTAAAAGAAGATGTACACGAACAAGATGTATGTACTTAAGAAATAGATCTTCTCTATTAGATGAACCCATTATTTCTCCAACTAAAACATAGAATGGTGCAACTATCCACACTCCTATAAATAATCTTATAATTTGGAGAAAGAAATTTCGCCTCCAATATTTCCCTAAAAAACATCCCATTTGATATTAATTATATACTACATTCATTCTTTTGTAATTTATTTTATAGTCTTTATATTTAATATTTTAATATGTTTGTAGTAAATAATGTTTTACTAATTTAGATAATTAATTATTTTATTATTATTTGTATTCCACATTAGCTAAAAATAACAAAGTTATTTCTAATCTTTCTTATATAAACACACTTCTATTTTTTTGAAAAATAACAATTATATTGTATTAGGAAAAATTGTGGCTTGGTAGTACAACATTGTAATACAAATCAAAAATGGGGAAACCTTTGCCCATGAGTGAAATTTATTGTTCTTGTTCAAAAAGGCTCAAATGTTGACTATCCAATGTATTAACTATATAGCATGGTACATGTAATGCTAGACAAACTAACCCAACAATAACTTAATATGACAATACATTACAAAATGAAAATAAGATGCAGGCCCATGGAGGGCATCTTCTCTCACCTAAATCTCCCACTTAAGTTCCTCATGTTGTGTGCTCTTAACAAGTTGGACCTTAGGGCTAATGTCTACAATGGTGGATTTCATTTTCAATTTTGGATAGATTATGGCATTCATCCTCTTATCTACAGTGTCCATGCTTGTAGAATATTTAAATATGAATTGGGATTGAAATACCTCCTTTGGGAGGTTAAGAACATTAGAGATGTGTGACCATTGAAAATATTGAGTTTGGTTTCAAATCAAGTTCCAGGAAATTGCTTCTTTGAATTTGCATAATACCCTCATTTATCACTTCAAGTCTTCGAGCAGTGTCAGTGGAATGGTAGTCTCAACCCATATCCACTAAAACATATGCAAGGCATGATCAATATATAGAGCCCTTGAATAATCTAAAAACCAACAATTGAGAACATTGAGATGGAGAGGCTCAAATTCCATAAAATTCATATCCTACTAGTGATGTGTGATGCAACACCTAGGTTTATTGTTCACTACAGAATTTGATATGAATGATTATTAAGGAATGGATATGTTATATGAACCCCCCCAATTTATTTTTGTGTATCATTCATTCTTTCCCACACCTATTTTGGCCAGATGATTGACTTCATGGTTGTGGATTCACAATTCATGATAAAATTTAATTGCTTCAAATTCCTTTACCGCTACAAGGATTTAATGAACAATCCATAAGAGGCAAGGATTCTAAGGGATTGATTATTGAAGGAGAAACTTGATTATTGATGTTGAATTTCCAACTAATTTTTCTTTTCTCACCCCTTTCTCTTTAATCAATGATAGACCTTRATAAGATACCATTGCCCCGTATTCATTATTATAATCAATTCCTAGTCCCTAAGAAAAGTGTACTTCCATTTTAACTCCAAGATCATAAATGATCYCCCACTCTCACACATGCCACCTCTCCTTCATTATTCTTCACTAATCATTCAATTTTAGGGAGAATTTATTAAAAACTTGAAGAAATTAAAGAAAGAGTTTTGGTTGACTAAGGCAAAATTAAAGAGGGGTCTTCAATCGATCAAAAGGTTAATAAAATATTTCTATCTTTATCATTTATGAAAAAATCATTTTTTTAAGAGAAAACCTAAATGCTATAGATTTTTAAAAATTATTTGGTCAACAAATTAGAGTTTCGTATTTTATAAAACATTTTAAAACTAAAATTAGAGATTGTAGCTGTTTTTAGGGAAAATCCCATAAAAAACATATCTTTAGTATATTTTAGGAAAGAAAACCTAAAAATAGGGAGAAAATAGAAGCCACAAGTAGGGGGGGAATTCCAAAATAGAAAAAGAAAACCTAAGCGAGGGAAACATTTAAAAAATAAAAGAAAAAATAAATTATTAAGTATTATTATATGGGTGTCTATGAGTGTGAGAGTGAGAGAGAGAGAGAAAGAGTGTGTCAATTGGGTGTAATTCAAGCAGTTAAGAGAAAAATTGTTGTCCTCCCCACCTAAGTTCAAGTCCCACTTTGTGAAATGCTCCCTATTATTGAGTGTTGTTTGCAGCAATGAGTGGGATGGCTGGTGGGAAGGGTATGTGTGAGGGCAGCAAGGATCACTCTTTTTCTTTTAATAATTTTTCTCTGTGTGTGTTTAGGTTTCAGTTATAAGTTTTATTGAGTTGAATACGAATAGATATTTTTTCTATCATTCTAATTAATACCACCTATAATTATTAGGACAAAAATGTCGATAGTAAATTCTCAAGAATATGAGAGAAGAGGCCAATATAATGAGAGCTTGCAAAAGTTGTTCTAGAGAAGGAGGAGAATGAGCTATACCACCACAATCTTTCCAAAGGAAGAGAGCTCGTGAGACATCTTGTGGAGTATAAAACAGCATGCAGTGGTAGTTGCAGTAACAATGAATTAATTGAAGGACCTCAAGGGTGTGAGATTGAAATTTACAGACCTTGGCATCGGATTGAAAAGGAGGCAGTAGAGAGTATTGAGTGAATGCATGGACAATGTTGTTGTCACGTGAGCGAATTTAGGACGCTCCAATGTTAGATATCATTCAGGAAGTTCAACGTCAAACTGGTGAGAATATTAAAACTCGGTAGCTTAAGCAGGAATGTGAGTTGTGTTAATTAGAAACTACAAAAGAAAGTGGGGAAGCCGAGAGTCAACGCGATTGGTGCCAGTTTGAAGAAAAAACTATGGNCAACGTCAAACTGGTGAGAATATTAAAACTCGGTAGCTTAAGCAGGAATGTGAGTTGTGTTAGTTAGAAACTACAAAAGAAAGTGGGGAAGCCGAGAGTCAACGCGATTGGTGCCAGTTTGAAGAAAAAACTATGGACAATGTAACCATGCATAACTTCTCACTGAAATTTGTGATGAAGGGAGAAAGGAGTTTGTACAAGCTCCCATTTGAGGAAACCCATCTCCAATTTTTCAATTCAAACGCTCCCAAATCATTCTGTGGCTCCTAGAACCACGCCACCCTGATTTGGAACGTTTCGTTCCCGCTCCCATGCTCCTTGGAATGGGGAAATGCCCGGAACGGATTTCTTTGAAGTTGAGAACGGTTTCAGTGCAACATTGGTATATGAGATTAAATTGGTGTATGAGACCCCCTTGTGTGTGGCACAAGGGACTCTCCTCAGCTCAGGGATTTGATTGGTAAAGTCTACGAAGATATACATACCCTACCCCCTCTGGATTTGAACCTGTAACCTCTTAAGAGGAAACACATGTTCTTAATCATTAAGCCCACTCAAACTGTATATATGCATATATGTATCTCTCGAAAAAACTTTATATTTATTTTATTTTTTTTAAATCAAAATATACCGTATTCTTGACCTTCAACCTAAAATGAAAACTAATGTTATCTACAAACAAAATTACTTAATACAATATTCCACATTGTGTCATGCATCTAATGATCCAAACATTGCATATCATGCCTTAACCAACAGATCTTGTAGACATTTTCTAATTACTTCTAAAATATATACGAAAAAAAATTAAAACCGGGACACTTCCTTAACAAGAGTAAGGAAAAAGGGATATTTCTAAGCCAAAAACCAAAACATCATCCCTATATTCTTGAACATACATGATTCCTTCCTACATCACCAAGGATTCCTTTGATCGTTATTAGCCTTCATGTTAAATTCCCAATAAGTATGATTAAAGGATA
>SNQJ01S0005012.1:2195-17072 GCA_010110895.2 Picea sitchensis
TTACCTCATGTATTTGTCAAGTACATAAATAATTCGTTTTATGCTATTGTCAAAGTCGTCTGGGAGAGATAAAGGTAGAACATACTGTAACAAAAAACAAATTATTATTATTTGTTTCCAAAAAATGTGTACCAATAAGAAAATATATTATAACCTACTAATTACCTTAATGAATGTATGCCAGTCATGTGTTTTAACCCTGCCAAAATCACCTTTTTTAGTTAAGATATTTTGTATGTTCGATGAAAACCCCGTCGAAAACCTAATTTTTCGAATGCCTCTTTTACAATATTGCTTTGTTGCTCCATCAATAACCAAGGAAGACTAGTATTTTGTTCATGACCATCACCATTAGAATTAATAATAACACTTTGCAAGGCGTGATTAGCTTCTCGGATGTCACAACAAATCTTTCCAATTCTCTCTTTGTCAATCCTTCCATCTAATATTCACCATAACAATTCTATTATATTCTTCCTGATGTGCATTGTATCAAACAAATGAACTATTTGTAGGTGCTCATAGTATGGCAATCTACTGAATTGCATTGGGTAACTTTTCATTCCTTGTGGAAGCCCATTCGTACCTTAACAACATTCATGAAACATCAAAAAATTGAAATTAACACTAATTAATGGGACAAAATGAAATTAATACTAATGAAATTAACCAAATATTTATATAATAGGTCATACATAAATAATTTGCGTACCTTGACGATTTTTAATATATTCCAGCTTCCATAGGCAAGGTGTCATTCTTCGTGGTTTTTTTCCGTTTTCTTATTTACCATTGAACTTTTCTTTGTCTATAGTTCGATAACTATGGTTCTCAGACAGAAAGTGTCTATACTCATCAAACACTTCCTTTGCTAAACTCCTTGAATGACAAGATTTTATCCTAGGACCACAAACTGGGCATGCAAATTTACCCTTTGTTTGAAGACCTACAAGATATATGAATAAATGTAGCATCAAATTAGAGTTACAATTAAAAATAATGCATGATTTTTTCAAAAAAGATATATAATATTAAATCACAAAAATAAAGTAACATCAATATACCACAAAAATGTGTTAACTCGGAAGCATCATGAATTTTCCATGATAATATTCCATGGAATTGAAATCGTCTTTTCCCTATTGGTCTAGAGATGTCATACATAGTGACGCCAACCCATAACTTCAACAACTCATCGATGAGAGGATCAATATATACATTCATATCTTTAACCCGGTACCTACCTGATTGGTTCAACCTAATGCATGATTAATTATACTTATCTAGATGTCATGATATATAAAATAAATAATTACCATGCACAAAACAAAGAAATGAAATATTTTGTCATGCTTTAAGGAAAATAAAAGATAATTAAATACCTAGAACAATCATTACCAACATTGTGTGCTCTCTCTTGAGAAACATCCAAGGAGGAAGGTTATTGTTTATAACAAAAATAGGCCACACTGAGTATGTAGAATGAAGCTCTCCAAATGGATTGACACCATCAGTTGCCAATGAAAGTCTAACATTATGAGGTTCTTCTTTAAAAATTGACCACTTTTCTTCGATGTAGTTCAATGCAGAACCATCTACAGGCATTCGAAGAACATCGTCTGGAATTCTATTATTTGCATTGAAATCCATAAACTGTGCTATACTTTGGCACCTGAACAACCGCTGAAAATGTGGAATTGTCAAAATATAACAAAGAACTTTGCTAGACACCTTCTTTGACGCTTTAATGGTTCGATATCTAATTATTTGACATTGTGGGAATTCATTTTCTAATGCATATTGTCCATAATATATGATATGATCATTAGGACATGCATCAATAGCCTGATAGTCCATTCCAATTTCTTTCATAATCATGGATATTTCTCGATATGTGCATGGAAAAATATTTGACGTCAGTAATAGAACATCACCTAAAACATCATCCGGGATTTATTATTTGCATTGAACCATAAACCGTTGATCCTGATTATTTTGGCACGAAATGAGAGCCGAGATATAATAAAGAAATTCATTGAGATATCGCATATATCCAAGAATATAATAGAAATATAATCGTAGATGCAACCATAAACACAGATACAAAGTAGAATACAAGATTTCTATTAATGAAAGAAATGTACGTAGATCAGAAAAATAATACAGAGTGAAAGACTCAGAATGGTGGCAGCTTATCTCTCAGAAGAGATGTGACTACTACGCATTCGTTAAGAATATGGTTAATGAGGCCTCGAGGCCTTTTTACACTAACGGGGAATGCCAAAAGTCCTATACATCCAAAAACCTAACCCTAGGAGACAAAACACTAAAAGTTGTGTGGGCCCCGTTGTAGTAAGTTGGTACATCAACTTCCCCGTGACGTAACTTACACGATTCGGGATTTAGGGGCATAAGGATAGCCTCGCTGGAAATATCTATCCAACAGAAATAACTTTATTAGGAGCAACATCGATCTACAATCCATGTTGCTCCCCTCAAGCTCTAAAACGCTTCGCTTAAGGCCTCAAATGGCCCCGGAAGTTAAAACTCGCTAAAAATAGTAAATTACCAAAATTCACAGAACATGTTTCCATGTGGGTGGCCACCGATATCCACTGACCAACTCTCCCTCCTGAAGAAATGGTCTCCATTATGCTTGAGTTCCTGGGAGAGGGGAAAGCGACAATGACCGGTCTTGGTGAGCCGCTATTCCTATCGGGAGAAGTCACGCTAGTTTGTGGAAATCACAATGAACCCTCGCGGGTCGGAAGGTTTGGACCTTTAACCAAATTGCCATTTCTAGATGATCGTGTAGAAGGAATCTTCGCGGCTTTATCAAGAACCTTGTCAATCTTCTTCCGTTGATAGAAGGTGCTGTATCGGGTTGTGGTGGGTCAGCAGTATCCTTTCCTGGGTTTCACCCTTTGAACAAATTGTGAGAAGATGAATTTCTAGTATGAGATACTACCTGAAAAGATCGCTTTTAGGTGGGGCAAGAGTTGGAACTACCTCTAGTACCATATAGAGATGACCTCCCGTGAGTAATAATGACACTACCGGTCGACTCATATGCATGGTGTTTCCACATATATGGCTGGCCCAAGAGAACATCACACATCCAAAGGGGAAACATCACATAATAATTTCATCCTTGGAAGGGTTGGATGCCATATATGAAATCGCATTATCATTGGCCGCATTACAACTATTCTTGGATGGCCACCCACGTCAGAGATGGTTGTGGGTGTGTAGTTGTCGACAATCCCAAATCGCTTGACTCCACTCGGCCGAGATGAGGTTCTTCAAGCCCGCTATCAACAATAAAATGCGCTAGAAGTCCCCTTCACCCACGATGTGAATGAAAAAGGTGCTCCTCTTCTTCAGTATCTGTTGGTTCTCTGGTTGAATTGCCGCTACATACAATAGAAGTGGGTCGGGCGCTGATCTATCTTACCGTTTTCAAAATCGATTCAATCACTTGCCGCTCCTTGTCTTTGATCTCGCCACCAATGATCGCTTTTGAGGACATTCATCTGGTGTTGTGCCAGGCTTTGTGGAAATCGCACCATTTTCCTGTCCTTCTTGTCTTTCCGACCCTTCTTTTCCCCGCGGTGGCTTGGACTGGTTTTTTGGGAGACCGTTTGTTAGGGTTGTCTTTTCTTTCACACTTTGATTGTTGTGGATTTGCGCACTTAACTCCGCTTTGTTCGGGTGTTTAAATTGCCGATTTAACAAAGATATCAATATAAAGACCGAAAGGATGAGATGTCCATAAAATCCATTTCAGCTTGGATGGCCCGTAGATTTACCCAGTATTTTCTAAACCAAATGTCGCTCGTAGGTCTTTGATACCTAGCTTGGTGTGCAAGTTATGGAAGGTATTGATGAAATACGAAACTGCTTGGCCCCTCTCAACAATAAAATGCAGTGTGGTCCATCTCATGTATTGTTCCTCATAGTTTTCCAACAGGCATCGCTCCTTTACCGCATCCACAAAAAATCCTAGGTGGACTGTAGTCTGCATATTCCGCACTTCTCTGCGGAACTCTTCCCAAGTAAGTTTCCACCAATGTTTGAAATGGGGAGCCCAAGGAGTAGCGAAGGTGATCTTTTCCTTGTTCAAAATTATGAACAGAAATAACCTTCAGCAGATTTAACCATTTATCTAGGGCATCCGAATCTATTTGACCACAAATATGGGAATATCAAATTAACCTCAGACTCGAAAGGATAAGTGCCTCCAAAGTGGTCTCTTGGATGAAGTTGCCTGATGCTATCGGGAGGTGTGGAAGGATGTGGGAAAAAATTCTCCATCATTTCGGCCCTCCGTCACAAGGAGAGTTGCTCAAGCAAATGCATTGATAGGATCGCTCTGCTCCACTGATTTTATTTTCTTCCACCATTGAGGGTTTCTTTGGGGTGCTAGAGCCATTGTCTTCAAGAGAGACAAGCTCAAGACCCAACTTGCTATACTCAAACCTCATCTGGGACATGCACCCCAAAATGATCAAGAGCACCGCCTGACATCGATCCGGATTATTTTCGCACGAAATGAGAGCGAGATATAATAAGAAATGCACAGAGATATCAAGCAGATATCCAAGAATAATATAATAGAAATATATCGAGATGCAACCAAAACACAGATACAAGAATACAAGATTTCTATTAATGAAAGAAATGTATAGAGACTCAGAAAATACAGAGGAAAGACTCGCTAGAATGGTGGTAGCTTATCTTTGAGAAGAGATGACGGCTACTGACTAAGAATATGGTTATAATGAGGCTTTGGAGGCCTTTTTTACACTAATCGGGAATGCCAAAATTCCTAGGAATCCAAAAACCTAACCTGGGGAGATGAAGCCAAAAGTCATGTGTGGGCCCCGTTTGGGTGTTGGTGACAACTTCTGTGGTCGTGAATCTTGCATACTATCTCCGATTTAGGCATATGATATCTCGTTGGAAAGATCTATCCGAGAATTACAACTTTTACAGAGAAATTGATCTATGATCCATGTTACTCCCTGCCTCCAAAAATGTCATTTAAGGCCTCCAAATGGTCTCCTGGAAGTTAAAAAAAAACTGCTAAAATAGTAAATTACCAAAATTAGCAGAAAATTGTTTTGGGGCCATTGGAGAAGGTGGGTGGCCACCCATATCCACCTAGATCAACTGGTGGCATAATTTACACTGAACAACTCAAATAAAATGTGGAATTTTCGAAATATAATGAAGAACTTCTATGAGACACCTTCTTTGATGCTTTAATGGTTCAATATCTACTTATTTGACATTATGTGCATTCATTTTCTAATGCATATTGTCCAATATATGATACATGATCATTAGGACATGCATCAATAGCCCTGATAGTCCATTCCACTTTCTTTCACAATCACGGATATTTCTCAATATGTGCATGGAAAAATATTTTACGCCAAGAATAGAACATCACCTAACAATCTACAAAATTATAAACAATAAGTCAATAAACAATATTGATCATCAATATATCATCCAATATACTAATTTACAAATTAGAAAAAATAGCAATATAGGAATAAATTGAACCTTTTAAGTATTTGTAAACATGCAAGCATAAATAATTAACAAATTAAATACCTTAGTATCTGTGTCAGACATGTGTTTGATAAACCATTCAAAACCTTCAGGTTCACCAACAACACTATAGCAGATAAAAGATTTATTGTTTAGCCTTCATAAAGAGGTTGACGTGACTTCTCGAGTAGAGGATCAACATCATGACTATCATCCTGGTTGTCCTCATCCTTTGGAGAAAATGTGTCATTGATCCATCTATGTATCTCATCTTCCTGATTTGAATCACTAACGTTATCTCCATACATATCATCATTAATAACTTGATTAGTAGCTTCAATATTCTGATCTCAAATTTCATCTCCATGTAAAGTAGTATTTCTGCTAGTACTTGACAAATAACTCTCTAGAGGTCGACACTTTCGGGGCATCGTCTATATATTTAAAAACAACATAGAAAAGTTAGTGTTTATAGAAAATATAAAAATCCCGATAAGAAATATTACTAAAATTCATGACATACTGATTATTACAGAGAATACATTAAATATTGAATTCTCTTACCAAGGGATGATATTCATAACCCCCTTCGGCGTGCCCCTTCTCCCTACAATGTTTTTGGGCTGTTTTTATTAAAAGTCTTCTATTTTGCAAGCCTCTGCAATCATAGCAAGGGAAATAACATTTTCCATCACCCCTCGCCTCTAATGCCGCTCTTAACCAAGCAAGCTTCCTGTCATTTTCGTTCATTGTGACAAATCCTTGTCCTAACAAGTAGTTGTCTTACCTACACCATACCAAACATTAAGTTGTCATTTTTTTGTATTTTGGCTACTTCTTTTGATTATGATATGTTTATTTACAGTGACCTACATATTTATAGTAAGGTCAACATCTTTATAATAAGGTGATCATATGTGTAGAGGATCAACATCATGACGACATAGATAGCATCTTTATAATAAGGTCATATGTGTACAAATGTTTTCTTTATATAATAATGACATATCCACCTAACATAATCTTAGGGTTAGTGTTTATGTATCTTATTAGTCCCTACTAAAGCAGGGAATATGGCAATCAATTACTATCATTTCACCGATTAGGGTTGAGTTTCAAGAGCAATTCCATATCTTTATCAATGAAAAGAGAGTAGCCAATAGAATATTATGGAATCCACATACCCTTTTCCATAGAATATACTAACTATATCCAAAAACCAAAGACATGAAATATGGTATAAATACACATATTATATAAATATATTATCAAGGAAAAAATAAGCTAAATGCAATTTGGACATTTGAAAAAAAATTACAAGTTAAATGAGTACATCAATAAAATATAACATACTAACCTTGCAAGCTCAAAATCTGAGCTATGTAGATCGAGAATTGGATTTGTTCAACCTGTGGGTGACGGAAAAAATAAACTGCTCAAACAAAATCCAAGAACAATGTTGCAACTATAGCAATTGTGTCACAAAGTCTCTTAAAGTCACAAATATATAGATAAAATAGTCGACTAGCCGTTAACACCGACCAATGAGATAGACAAAATTTTCGTCGCTATTGCCACGAAAGTTTGACGCTATAGTGATGAAAATACCGACTAGGTTAAGTTAATATTTTCGTCGATATTGTGACGAATGCTTGTGGCCATAGGGACGAAAATCCTTCCCTGTTTAAAAAAAATATGAAACTAGTGGAAGCTTGGAAAATTTTCATGGAATAATCTGCCCATATGTAGTAGTGACAGGATTCTCGCGTGTTATTCATGGGTGATGTTTTCCTTTCTATGTTAAATGTTTTTCTCCCTCAGTTTTCATATTGTTTTCTAATCTAATCTTTTAAAAGTAGTGCATGTTGCAGGATTTATCTTTCTATACCCTGTTTCTGGCTTTGAAAGATCTTAATGTTTATCTTTCTCATATTACAGTGAAGAAATTCTTAAATGCTTCTTTACTTTAATTGATATTCTCATCTTTTCTTCTATTCATCACTTTAATGCTAAAGAATCCAATGAATGCATTATCTTTCCCTGTGAAAGGAATCTTTTAATTTCTATTTAGACCTCTATCTTTATAATACAGACCCCATATCCCATGGAGGTGTAAAAACCTTTTCAGCCAATTTAACAAAAACAACAAAAAATCATTCAATCTTATTCATTATTTAACTAGCCTAATATCTCAAAGTTAAAACATAGCTAAATCATACAGAGAGATCCCTCTCTGAAGCTGGTAGGGCTAGATTCCAGTTTCGAAGAGGTTCGATAAAGTTACCTCTTGTAAATTGCTTCTACTCTGACAACCTCTGGGAATTTATAGAGCGTTAACATAGTGGCAACTCCATTGGGGAACTAAACAAACATTCAACCCCATGGTTTCTTTTTCCCTAGAAGAAAACTTTGTCTCTGAACAAATTATAAATCTGAGAAAGAAATAATCTCCAGAGGTTGTTAAATGCTTGTACATAGTAATTTATGATTCATAAAAATAAAAATATATAAAAATTAAAAAATCTGGCTCCGAAAAGAGCTTATACTCAATCCCACTCAGACCCAGAACTTGCGATAGCAACTAATAATCTAGAGAAGTTACTCAGAAAGAAGACCATTGTAGAAGGTTCAGGGAGCTATAGTCCCCTTCACAGGTCCCCTTTTCTTCCAGAGGAACTTGTTGCCCTTCAAGATCTCAACTTTGACACCATTTTTGAACAAAGCCTGTTTAGAACGAAACCTGATAGCTTTGTGATTGAAACCCTTTTATATCCAACCATCCTACAACCCCAGATCCTTGAAATACTATCTCCCACTGCAAAACCTCAAACCGCTCACTCTGTGCCAGCTAGTCCCTCATCCTCCTCTTTTTCTGCCACCACCCCACCTATCATCTAGGTTGTTGTCCCACCCCCTCCACCTATCATGGTGGCTAGATGTGCTCCCTTGGTGTTGGCTGAACCTTTAAATGACATGCCCCAGGACTATCAAACGAGACTCCCACAGTTCGATGGTACAGGGCCCTTGAACGCACAACAACACGTTGATAAAATGAATGACTATTTTGACTTGCAGGAAGTGGATGAAGCCGATGTTCAAATGAGACTTTTTGTGCAGAGTCTAATTGGGGACGTTAGGAAATGGTACAAAGGCTTACATGTTGCTTCAATGGTCGACCTTATGGAATTTCAAAGAGGTTTTCTAGACAGATGCGAGGTAAAGAAAAACCCTCTCCAGATCTTGTTAGAATATGAAAACATCAGAAGGAATCAAGGAGAGATAGTACAAGACTACTGCACCTGCTTCAATAATATGTACAATGCGATTCTAGCCAATATTAAACCCCGACAAGGTTTGGCACTGATAAAATTCCTTGACGGTTTCGATGCTGATATGTCGTATCAATTAAGGGAAAGAAAATCTACCACCCTGGAGGACATGCAGAAAAGTGCAATAAGTGTAGAGGCCAACCAGCTGGCTAAAAGGGCACAACAGAGGATGGAGAGGAGAGTCACAATTAAAGAGGAACCTTCCACATCTTCTTCTGATGCCAAACTGGATTCCTTAGCTAGAGAAATGGAAAGGATGATGGAAAGACTTATTGTAGCCAAAAGAAATCCTCCTCAAATCAGGCAGAGAGATTTTAGGGATCAAAGAGAATAGAGGGGTCCTGATCAACAGATCAGACCACCCCTACAGGAAAATTATTTCGATGAAGGTGAGGAGGTAATTGAAGAATTAGAGGACATACACATAAACCTCATGGGCATTCACGATAACGAAGCCATTTTCCTTACCCACGAAGAGCAAGAACTTTTCCTCCTTTCTCAAACAAAGTTGAGTGAGGAAGCCAAAGAGACCAAACAACAGGTATTTGAAAATGAAATTATGGAGGTACACAGGCAGTACAATCTACAAAGCAAAAAGACAGATGAAAATTCCCCAAAAAAGGTAACCAAAACGAAGAAAACAGTCGAAACCAAGAAATCTCCTAAGCCTTCTACCAAGAAGATCCCTGAGAAAGGTAATGTTGAAACTCCAGCAAAAATAAACCCTGCCATTTTACAAAGATCAATGCAAATTGAGGTTTCATCAACCAATCGACCAAATACTTCCACCCAAAAAACTATGGTGGACAGATCATAATTGCTGAGCCAAAGCAGAGCACCTACTCCTTTCAGCCTCGAAGGGGAATTAGCCAAAGTGAAAATTCCCATTCCCTTTCTGAATTCATGAGTAAAAATGCTTACCGATCATAGGTGATCAAAGCACTGAGCATTGAGCCTGATATAGGCATGGAGGCCTTAACCGTTGGATCGGCAAATCATTTGGACATGGTAAATCTTACCAATGATCAACCTGAACTCCTGTTTGGCCCCGAAGTTGATGGTTAGACTGACATTGGTGCTGTCGCTCCTTTTTACATCAATCTTAATATACACGACCTGATTCTGCACAATGCTATGTTAGATTTGGGTGCTTCCCATAACCTGATGCCTAAAGCAGTGATGGAAAAACTGGGACTCGAGGTCACCATACCTTACAAGGATTTACACTCTTTTGACTCAAGCAAAGTCAGATGTATCGGGTTGATAAAGGACTTATGTATCACCTTATTTCAGATTCCAGCAAAAAGCATGGTTATGGATGTTGCATTCATGGACATTCCTCCGAAATATGGTATGTTGCTGTCCAGGTCTTGGGGGGCCAAGTTGAAAGGCACTTTGCAGTTGGATATGTCATATGCCACCATCCCAGTATTCGGACAATAGAGAAAACTGTACAGAGAGATGATGATGAAATATATGGCCAGCAACTAGGAAAATCCCCATAACTATCCTCTTTACTTTGCACACTCCGATCTAGATTCCTTCATCCTATATAACGACGGTGATATGGAAGAAAAAATCTCTCAGCTGGAAGAAGATACATTTGACCCAAATGAAGGACAATAAATCACTGAGGCAAAAAGGAAGGAAAATGTAATAAGTGAAGAATTTCCAGCAGATTTTTGGAGCATGGACTTTGATGGAGCTATAAGTAAAGAGGGAGCTGGATCAAGAGTTTGGTTGCATAATCACAAGTCTAGGTATTCATAGAATCATTCTTACAAACTAAATTTTTAATGCACTAACAAGATAGCCAGGTACAAAGCTTTGATGCTCGGTTTGAAACTACTAAAGAAGGTTGGTGTGAAACAAATCATGGTAAGAGGTGATTCTGAATTAATTATCAAACAAATTAAAGGTGAGTATGCAACAAAACATCACAGGCTTCAAGCTTATAGGAATGTTGTTTTGGATGCCCTTCAATGTTTCACTGAAGTTGATTTGCAGGTGATGCCTAGGGGATAGAACATTTTAGCAGATGGGTTAGCTACGTCAGTCGCTACATGAAAGATACCTTTTCGTTCCACTCGCCCATACACGGTGGAGGTGAAGTGCAGACCGACTATCTCAGACAACATCAGATACTGGCAGGTATTTGGAACGATGATCAAATTGAAGATTTTCTACAATACAAAAATGATTTCGAATGTACAAACATAGACTTAGAAAACAATGATGAAAATGTAAATAAATCTGTTTTTGGAAATAATAGTATAAATACAATAGATTCAGAAGAATCAGGTGAAGATGAGATATATTCTGATGCTTTTTATTTAAAGAGTAATGTTTTACCTAGGGGTTTAGTTCCATTAGAAGACTTATTTGATTTTAATGATGTAGCTAAAAAACCTAAAATTGAAGCCAGTGGTAAAGAGGTTGAAGACTGTAGCATAGGGATAGAAGAGAAACCCAAGATGGTAAGACTTTCGAAATCTTTACCCCCTGAGAAGAAACTCAAATACATTGAACTTTTCAAGGAATATGTGGACATGTTTTCTTGGGGTTATGAAGACTTAAAATATTATGACACAAGCATCATTCAACATAGGATCCCAATAAAAGAAGATCAAAAACATTTCAAACTGAAACTTAGGAGAATCAATCCCAAGTTACTTCGCCTGATAGAAAAATAAATCAAAAAGATGTATGATGCTAAAATCATAGTTCCTTTACCATTTTCCAAATGGGTTTCAAATCTGGTCCCAACCCGAAAGAAAACTAGGGAAATCAGGCTTTGCATTGATTTCCAAAACCTGAACAAGGTTTCCCTAAAGGACAACTACCCACTGCCAAAAATGGACCATATATTACAAAAGGTAGTTGGATCCAGCCGAATCTCCTTACGGGATGGTTTCTCAGGCTATAACCAGGTTGTCGTTCACCCAGATGATCAAGAGAAAACAACTTTCACAACACCTTGGGGTACCTTCATGTATGTGTGTTGGCAACCAATTCACTTTTTTTATTATCCTATAAGATGCCTACACCTACATCTTGCAAACATCAAGTTTTGTCACAATTTTCAAATGGACGACTTTTTCATTTCTTGCGACATTTGCACATTTGTCTTCGTTAAGTTTTTACGACTGTAAGCATGAAAAATTCTCCTTTCGAGGTCACATTTCGATCACTATCTGAACTGTCATGATCTTTTTATCGATATGCCTACTACGCTTACCTTTTGTCTATCGTTATGTGGCTGGAAGAACTTTCGAACTATGCTCATTGGATATTCTTATGTTGATTGTATAACTTGGTTTTATTGAGTTTGTAAGGCATTGAGCATTTGGATTTACACTTTTTATGACTTGCCGGATCTTTGATTCTGCATAGGGGTTATGATGAATTTTGTTTATATAATCCTAATGTTAATCTTTTTATAACTTTTGTCTTGTCAACTATATGAATATCGTTTGGCACCTTGGCTAAACTTTTGATTATATACATTGGCGCATAGTTGATTTTGGGTTTTGATTTATATGTCGGATGTTTGAACACTATGGCATAATGTTGGCGCATTTTGTTATACACATTTGATTTCATTAGTTGGGAACATGATTCGATGGTTGAACTATTATTATGGATTGAACAACTATGTAAATTGGCGGTTTTACTTGGATAATGAATATTATGCATGGCAGACTCCACCACCTTCGCATGCTCGCATTTATGCTTATCCCCTTTGGCTCGTTCATTGTTGTTGGTTCGGGTAGCTCTATTAATGTGTGTGTTGGTGAATTCAAACCCTTCCTTTACCATGTATTCGGCTCCATGGCACCAGTCGTGTGAGTCAAACCCAATGGCAATCAATCCCTGTTAATGTTTGACAATGCCCGCCAAGATTTGGAAGACAGTGGATGGCTTACCTTCGTAAAACGATTCAAGGGTTTTAACCTTTGTGTAGCATGATAGTTTTCCATGACCTTCGATGGCTGTCGAGCCAAGGTAGGCAATGTACAGCTAGAGATTGATAAACAATTTATCAGTTCAGCTACAGGGTTATCTATTTCGGGACAACATTGGTTTAAGAATTGCAAGGTCGAGAAAGTGCCGTGGACATTGTTGTTTCTATCTCGCAAAGTCACCTCTTGTGATATAGGTATGCCTATCTCTGCACTTAAACCATGATGGCACGATACTTTGATGATAATCAAGCATTTTGTGACCTGCGAAGGTCGATACGTACTTGTATTCCTCCACCACCTGCGTTTGCTTATGGTTTTTATGGGATACTCTCTCAATATGCCCTTTTATTTGCATCGTAGCCTATTTAAAATGTCGAAGAAGTTTAAAAGGCACTAGGCTGACAGTAGCCTGTTTCATTATGGGCTTATTAAGATTATCGTTGTCTATCATTTGAGTTTGCACGGGGATAGCTAGAACAATTTCGTTGCTCGGAATGGTTTTGAGGATCCGAACACTACACAGGTTGACAAACCTATGGTGAGTGAGGCCAAGGCTATACCCTCGGTGCCCTACCATGTCCTACTGCCTAAACCCTTGGCCGACCCTCCTATCGACTTACCTGACACTGTAACTAAGAGTGTTGAGACTGTTAAGCCTGTGAGAAGAAATCCCAAGGCAAACATTACTGCAAATGCCAAAGGGAAAAGGAATGCCTGGCTCATTTTGAGAATGGCCAGAAACAAACCAAAACCCCCTGTTGAGCCAAACCCTATCGTATTGAGTGAGGACTCCGATTCAGAATTGGAACGTTTTTTAGCTAGCGAGTATCCCTACTCGCAGGGTTTATGTCCCAAACCCTCCTATGATTTTTTGTCAAACCTACCCCCCTACCTAAAGGACGACCCTAACTACTCGGGTATTGAATTGCATCATGAAACCCTCAGTCATTTGGCCAAACCCTCGCCTGCTCTATCTAAACCCACACAGTCACCCTGTGACCAATGCAATGCATGGTTAGAACGATATTATATTGATGTTTCTATACTTCGGTCAAAGATTCAGTCACTGGAAGACCAGATTGCACTGCTAACCAATAAAAAAGCCAAGCTCCAAGTGACAGATAAAAAGCAAAAGACAACCGGCTCCATCCTGTTCAAAAACGTGGAATCAGCCACAGCTGTTGTAAATTCCAAGATGGCATAATCAAGCAACCTCGTCACTACACAGGTATGGTTTTGACATCGTTTTGTTTTGTAAATAATCTAAGTTGATATAACGATTTGAATTTAGTTTTAAATAGTTCTGTTCACATCTTGAATGGCTCTGTTATATTGCATGCATTCTATATATGGCTTTACTTTGAATAAAAAGAAATTTCGATTCGATATACGATCTGATTATTCCTAGTATAGAAATCAATAGATTTTGATTGGATTTGAGTGATCTTCGTTTGAATTTGTTTGATTGTTTGCCTTCAAATGAATTGGTTTGTATCCAATTTGAAAAGGAAAATTTTCATATTCAGTTTAGAACATAATCATGTTCATATTTGATTTTGTTACGATCCTTATGGTATGGTTTGTAAACGATTTGATTGAGTTTGATTGTTACGATTTTGCTCAGATTCAATTTCGTTATCATTGGTATTCTATGACTGGTAAATGTTTTTGAGAGGATACTTGTTACGATGCTGTGTCATGTGATGTTCTATCTTTGATTGTTTCCAATTTAAGGATAATGACTCTGTTTCTTTGATGAAAACAATATGCTCAAATAACATTCGCACCCGAATCAGGAAATGAACCCGAATCATAACAACTGTGTGAAAATATTAGCTAATCGATTTGCTCTTATTCTAATTTGGCAAGTTTGTCCTATGGGTCGAGTTCAGATTATAATTGACGCTCTGTATTTTAAATTTGTGAAATGAATTGGTCAAACCCTGTTATGATTCGTTTGACTGAAATGATTGCGATCAAAGTCAATCGATCTTGTTTGCTTACTGTGCAATGATCAACGATCG
>SNQJ01S0005012.1:24009-44859 GCA_010110895.2 Picea sitchensis
TATTGACCCCGAGAGGACTCAAGTCATCGCTAAACTTCCCCCACCTACATCTAAAAAATCCATGCAGTCTTTCTTAGGCCAGATTAACTTCGTGAGGAGATTCGTCCCCAGTTTCTCCGAAATGGTCAGGCCTTGTTGACGGGTGAAATTGTCCGTCCGTCAATTGAGAGAGTGGAACTAGTCTGGGGTTGTCTAAATAACCCAAGCCGTTTGGAATGAACCAACCTGACGGGTTTAACGGCTCCGTTGGCCGCTCTAAGGTCCTAAGAAAACCAAAGAGAAAACTAACCTAAACTAACTAATCTAACTACAACAAATAAAACAAACTAAAACAAACTAAAACAAATAAAACAAACTAAATTAACTAAAACTAACTAATACTAATAAAACAAACTAGTACACTAATCTAATCAAAACAAATTGCTATATAGACTAAAACTAAATACAAATTACACTAACTATTCTACTCATTATTATTCCACTAACTCTACTAATTAAATATCTAATTACAAATCGAATTACAACTTATTCACAAATATACAATACATACAATTGGTAGATTTGCATAAAACCTATAAAACTCATATGTTTTCTGTCCTAAGACATCCAGAGATCTTTTTGATTTTTTATATATTATGAATAAGAAATAAAACTACCGAAATTAAATGATCTAATATACTAAACATATATATCTAAACAAATGAATCAAAAACTAACCTGGAAACGCTCCAAGTCTGCCCTGTATATGATGACTTCAAAGCTGGTCAGAGGAAGTAAACTCGCACTGGTTAATCCGAAAGCTTTTCGTAAACGATTGGCTGTGCTGCTCTTCGAATTATTTACAAGACAAACAAAACATACAAGATCATAACAACTATAATATTATAAATTTCTGCAATAAGGGAAACCTGTTATGCAAAAAACTTATATTAAATAATTCAATTCATGAAGAAGATAAACCTGTCATTCACAAACTAAATTAGACAATTGTTATGTCTTTTATACACTCGGAAGAAATCAAATATGGATTACAGTGATTAAAATTATATCATTTGCACATGATCAAGATAGCTAAAGTAGTCATAAACCATATACAAATCGATATACGCAACATGAAACAAAATGTTGATATAATGAGAAGCTAAAGCTGTGACAAAACACCAAATTCTGCTTCAGTCTGTATTAAAACTCCATATCCTTGTTCTCCCATGAATGAGGATCAACATTATTACAAAAATCATAAGTATATATAAGTCTCTCCATAGGGTAAAAACCTCCCTGTGGATAATATCAAAATGTTTTACATAATCTGGGAGACATCCCAAAATCAACTAAACTAGGAAACTAAAATGCAAGTGAAATCTTTGAAATATCCCCTAACTGATCATCAAAGTCACTGCCATTTCGAATTGATCTGAAATAGACAAAAAATATCAAATTAGAAAGATATTTCATCAACAAAACAATAAAAAATTGATCCTACAGACTCAGCTACAGAATCATCTGATTTTGTAGCTAGTCTAAAATAGCATACAGGACGAGATAGAGATCAAATGAAATCTTTTTTTTAAATAATCCAATTTAATTTTCTTTCAAAAATGAATCACTATGATTCAAATGAATTGAGCATTCAAATTAAAAAGGGATTCATTTAAAATAGGGATAGGAATGCTCTGTTTTCTTTTACCATAAAATATGGTCAAACCATAACAGTACTGTTTCATATCAAATGAAATAAATGGTGAATCATATCGTATAAGATACGATTTAATCCAACACGATCATAATTTATTTACTATGGCTATAACAATGTAGCATGAGATTCATATTGTTTTAATCAAATACAGAGATTGAAGGATTGTTACGATTATAGTCAAATAAGACATTCATAACAGCATCAACAAACTTCGTCATAGATTTCAATCGCTGAGCATTACACAGTCAACAGACAGGATCACATAGTGATCATAACCATCAACAACAGTGATAATCATAAACTGGGCAATAATCAAAACAAATCGTCACTGAGTTAATTATAGAAACAAATCGTAATCCTGGGCGTGATCACTTTCATTCAATAAATCAAATTTAAACAATATATTTGTTGCAATATGAATCAAATTGATAACACGGTCAAACCAAACAATGCGAATCGATTGGTTGAGTATAACAGTTAGGACTTGTCTCTATTCACAATTTTGGTTACATATTAACAGTGACATATTGAATGGTATTCGAATTGAAACAATAAAATCATAACAGTTAACCATTATTGCCAACCATATCGTATAGGATATAACCAATTCGAATCGAAACATTGATTGTGTTCAACATTAAAATACCAGAAATAGCCTGTGTTTAGAAAAGATATTAACAACTTCAATAAGCAACAGAGTATCCAATTTAAGCCAAATCAAAACAATCATATCCATACCACGATCAATCAAATCAAAGATAAATCCAATCAAAGCTAATTTGGGAAATGAAATTCGATTAATCAAAACAAAACTATGCATATAGTGCATGCTTATGTGTCAAAGAAAATCCACGTTGCAAACAGAGCTATGAGTTTGTCATATAAATAGGTGATAGTCATACCAGTGAGGTTGTTCAAGTTATGCCAATTTTCAATTGACGACCGCTGTCGCAGACTCCACATTCTTAAACAAAATAGAGCCTGTTATTCGTTGTTTCTTATTAGTGGCTTGCAATTTAGCCTTTTGACTGGTGAGCCTTGCAAATTGATCCTCCAGAGCATGAATTCTGGACTGTAGCATTGGCACATCAAGGTAATACCTTTCTAACCACGAGCCACACTGATCACATGGTGGAGCAGCTGGTTGAGATAGAGCAGTATGGGGTTTTGACGAGTCACCGGGGGTTTCACAAGGCATTTTAATGCGTAGGTAATCAGGGTCATTTCACAAGCAAGGTGGTAGGTTTTTGACAAAGTCATATGAGAGTTTGGTACACAGACCTTCAGAATAGGGATATTCAGTTGCCAGGTAGCGTTCCACCTCCGAGTCGGAATCTCCACTCAAAATGATAGGGTCAGGGTTGACAGTAGGTCTCAGTTTGTTTCTTGCCATGCGAGAGATTAATCAAGCATTCTTTTTTCCTTTGGAATTCGCAGTAGGTTTGGCCTTAGGCCTTTTAGCCACGGGTTTAGAATTTTCCACATCCTTGGTCATAGAGTTGGGTAGGTCGATAGGTGAGTTGGGTGAGGATTTAGGCAACAAAATACTGTAGGGTACCAGAGGTGTAGACTTGCCCTCGCTCACCACAGGTTTGTCAACCTGTGGTGGGCTTGAATCTTCAAAATTATTGCGAATAAGAAAATCATTCCAACAGTCTCGGCATAACCCCAAATGAAAAACCACAATCATTTTAATCAACCCAAAGTGAAAAAGGCTATTATCGGCCTGGTTCCGTTTGTATCTTTTAGACATTTTGAACAGGATCCTATGTAGGTAATAAGGCATATTAAGCTCACAGCCCATGAAAACCATAAGTAAACAGAGATGGTATAAAAAAATGAACCCTTACCAACCCTCGCAGGTGATAAACTACTTGGTTATCATCAACAAGTCATGCCAACATTGCTTGAGCATATTTGCAGGTAAACCTTTGTCACAGGAGTTCACCTTTCGAGACTGGAAGAGCAATGTCCACGGGACATCTTCCACTTTGCAATTTTTTGACCATCTCTGTCCAGTGGCAGGCAGACCGGTAGCTAAACTGATAAATTACTCGTCAATTTCCAATTGCACATCCCCAACCTTGGTTCGGCAGCCATCAAAGGTTAATGCGAATTGTCGAGCCACGCAAGGGTTAAAACCATCAAACTTTTGTATGAACGGGAGCCATCCAAATTCCTCAAGGTCATTGTAAGCACTGTCGAACATCAACAACGCCTGGCTACCATTAGGTTCAATCCTCATGACCAAAGGCATGGTGCGGGTGCATGGTAGGGTTTGGATTGAACACAACAATACACAGGAGCAAAAATCGTTTGGGCTAACAGCTGTGAATGATGAAAGGCGGAAGCAAATTAATGTGCACGTGCAAGGGTGGTGGGATTATCACCGCCATGCAACACAATAATGGCAATGTACAACGTTGTTCAATCAATCACAACATCGTTCAAACCATAATATTCGGCCAACCCAAGAATTAAACGGTGGATGGTATACCAATATGCCAATGTATTGTTTGAAATCATGAATGTTCAATACAAAATCAATCCCAAAGTTTAATATAAGTCATTGTAATAATTCAAACCATTTTTCATTCAACGTTAAATCAAAACCCAAATGTTTAACCAATCGTGCCATTGCATGATCAAACATTTTGATCAAAGGTTTTAAAACATGGTGACAATCGATTTCATAAAATTGATAAGCCAAGAGCTTACAATAACAAGGATCACATTATATAAAAACCAAAATCAACCATGACCCCTATGTAAATCAATGACTAGGCAAGTCTCCATATGCCCAATGCTATACCAATTAAATAAAAATCAAGTTGCTCAATCAAAGTAAGAATAGGCAATCTTTTCAGCCACATGATAAACCAAAGGTAAAGTGCCACTCAAAATATCAATAAAAGTCTATGACAGTTCAAATAATGATAGAGAATTTTTCACGCTTTCAGTTGTGAAAACTAAATCGACCAATTTGCAAGTGTTGTATGAAATGAAAATATCGTCTATTTGCAAAATGCGATGGAAATTTGAAGTTCAGGAGACATAGGTGTAGGCAGTTTTTAGGGCAATTGAAAAAATTGAATTGGCTGCCAACAATGGTGACACACTGGGAGAAGAAGTTATCTTTGTCAAAATAAATGAATTCAGATTAGGACAGCAGAGAAAAATTCAACTCAAAAACAACAACCAAAAAATTGTGCAAACATCATCATTTACTATCTTTTCTAGCGATGTTTTAAAAGATGCAAACTAATAACAATCTTAAGGTCAGCAAGTCACGATATTTATGATAAAATCTTCAATACTATTGGCATGGCCACTGCTGCCAGTAGGTGTCCATAGCCTCGACACGGTTGCCATTTAACCCACTCGGACATCTGTATCCTGTCAAGAAGCTCTAGATCAGAATAAAGGACTTTTAAAGAGGTTTCTTATATTTTTTTATAGATTTTCGTGTACCTGACATTGCTTTGCTGCCAGCGGGCCTGTTCAGTACCCCGACGAAGTTGTCTTGGCGCCATGCTTGCATTTACCCACTGCCAGCGGACCTGTTCAGTATCCCGGTGGGTTTACAAACACTTCCCATAGCTCTTATTAACATTTTTATTTTGTTTTTCTTTTATGGATAGCTGAGCAGGGTAACGTTGAAAAATCTTGATATTTTATCATATTTTTTAGACCTCATGAGAATTTTTTGACACTGTCCTTTATTCAGCTCCAGAAATGTTTTATTTACAAAACAACTTACTATGATAGGGAGACATCCTTTTGAGTCATTCCTTTATGGAAAAGGGACAGCGTAAAAAGATAATAGATGATCATGACAAACTTCACTCAGAGTTTGAAATTAGTAAACTTCTTTCAAACAACAAAAATTTTCAACATAAATATCAGTTTTTAGAAATATATCACTGATGTTTGTACAATCTTTCAAAAGTTATTTCAGCGAAGAGATTTTCTTATGATCTTTGTTTGAATGGCTCAGTGCACAAATATGCATATGTTTCAAAAACACAAAAAATTGATCAATCAAATCAAAACAAAAAATGAAAACAAAGGAAAAATAAAACCAAAAGGAAATATTTACATAGTATACAAGGGAAGTAATCAAGTGAAGTATCTTTTCAGGGCTTGGCCATTCACCGGATAGGTGTCAAGCTTCCCTTCAAGATTCTTCAATCGAAAGGAACTAGGACCCAACTTTTTAGCAATCAAAAATGGCCCAAGCCACAAATTTTGAAACTTGGTGTGTTCACCCTTCCCTTCGTGTGTTTTGTCCCACTTTAAGACGAGATCGCCTACTTCAAAATTCTTATCATAAGCAGAACTAGAATCGAACCATCTTTTAATCAGTTGTTGATGTTGGTCTAATTTATGCTTATCTTGGGTTCTTACTTCTTCTAACATCATCAAAGCGTTAATATAGATTTCTAGAGGGGGACCATCTTCTTCTTGGACTTTTGTGACAATTGGAGTGAAGGAAGAAGAATGTGAGGTGGTAGAATGGATTCTCTGCCATAAATGAGAAAAAAGGGGGAATTACCTATAGCGGCTTTGGGTGTTACCCTATCATCCCATAGTGCATTAAGCAGTGCATTGTGTCAGTTCTTGTGATTTTCAGCCACAGTTCTCTTGATAATTTTGATCAAGTTCTTGTTTGTCGATTTTGCTAAGCCATTACCCTGGGGGTAGTAACTAGCAGAATACTTCAGCTTTATTCCTTTCTCTAAGGCGAACTCACTCATCTCAAGAGGAGAAAATTATGAAGTGTTATCAAAGGATAGACAATCAGGGATACCGAAACGAGTGAGGATATTTGAGTTTAGAAAAGTGATCACCTGACTTGCGTTAACAGTTCTTAGCGCAGTAGCTTCGGACCATCGAGTAAAGTAATCAGTGGTTGTCACAATATACTTGTGTTTTTGTGAGGATGGAGGGTTAATAGGACCAATGATATCAAGGCCCCATTGTTGGAAAGGAGAACCGACTAAAACGGGTTGCAAGGGGAAGGCTGGTCTTTGCAATCGCCCTGATGCTTTCTGACAAATGATACATTTACGGCACAAGGCATGGGCGTCCCTAAAAAGAATGGGCCAGTAGTAACCAGCTCTTAAAACCTTATGAGTAGTGGTGTCACCACCAAAGTGACTACCGTCTTCTCCTGCATGCAACTGAAGCAAGACTTTCTCTGCTTCGTCCTTTTCAAGACAACGCATCAGTATGCCGTCGAAATTCTGACGAAACAGTATACCGTTAACTAGATGAAAGGAGTCGGACTTTAGTCTCAACACTCTTATTTTGGCTGGGTCAAGGTGACGAGGTGCTGATCCATGTTCAAGACAAAATCTAATATCATTGTACCAAGGACTTACGAGGTTTTGTGCGCAACAAATCATACTTTGATCGCGTTGTTCTAGGTTTGACATATCACTATCTTCTTGCTGTTTAGTTTCTAAATCAACTACCAACTTACACAATCCTTGGCCTCTCATGATCTGTGCTGGGGTGATTTCTAAGTCATACTCCTGCAAGGAGATGACCCAGTTGGCTCTTTTCTCTCCTAACTCCTTTTGCACTAACAAGTTCCTTACGGCAGGGTAGGGGACAATGACCTTCATCCTTGACTTCAAAAGATATGACCAGAAATGCTTAACTACTTTGAAAACAACGTAGGCTTGCCGATCAACTGCAGGGTATTTAAGTTCATCACCTTTGAAAGAAGAGCTCATAAAGGCGATAGGTACTTCGTTGCTTTTGGAATTCTTCTGAGTTAGGACCACGACATAGGAACGATCAGAGGCAAAGGTATAGAATGTAAAATCTTGAGAGAAATCAGGGCTCATGAGAGACAGAGTGTCTATTATGGCCTTCTTTATAGCATTGAAAGTTTGATTTTCTGTGGGTCCCTAGTGATATTGGGTGTCTTTCTTAATCAGGTTCTGGAGAGGCCTGACCATTTCAGAAAAGCTGGGGACAAATCTTCTCACGAAATTAATCTGGCCTAGGAAAGACTGCATGGATTTTTTGGAGGTAGGTGGGGGAAGTTTAGCGATGACTTGGGTCCTCTCGGGGTCAATAATCATTCCATCACTAGACACAATGAATCCTAGTAATTTACCCTGTTCTACTGCAAAGATGGACTTCTTGGGGTTCAAGGAGATGCTGTATTTACGACATCGTAGCAGAACGGCTCATAAGTGAGCTAGATGATCATCTTTTTTTTTAGAATAAATGGTCACATCATCTAAGTAGACTACTACGGAATGATTGATCAAGCCTCTAAAAGCAATGTCCATTGCTCTCTGAAAGGTAGCACCAGCATTAATCAATCCAAAGGGCATTTTGCGATAAACATAAGTGCCCCACGGGGTATGGAAGGTAGTTTTTAGTTGGTCTGGCGGAGACATCAAGACTTGGTTGTATCCAGAGAAACCATCTAGTAAGGATAGCCTCTCGGAACTAGATACTTGTTGAAGGATCTGTTCCATGGGTGGGACAGGATAATTATCTTTGTCAGATGCTTTGTTGAGGTTGCGAAAATCGACACAAAGTCGAATTTCCCCATTTTTCTTCCGCACTGGGACAAGGTTGGATACCCATTGAGTGTGTCTAACAGGAAAAATTATTTGAGCACTTAGGAGTTTATTCAATTCTTTTTGTACGGTCGGTTCTAGTTTAGGATGCATTTTCCTCAGTTTCTGTTGGAATGATCTGAAAATGGAATGTACTTGTTTAAGGGTGCAAGGTATCCATTTTCCATAATTTAAAAAAGTGAGTTAAACACTCCAATGTGTCCTCTGAAAATGTGAGAACTTACTATTTCTTATACAGAGATAGACTGTAGGGGCATTTACCGGACATGTCACCTCAATTAAGAGGATGAGTTCCAGAGGCTACCTGGCCCTTTACTCACCGGACATGTCACCTCAATTAAAAGGATTAGTTCCAGAGGCTACCTGGCCCTTACAGGCTCTGCCTAAAGAAATAATAAGTAACCACTTAGAAGTTAAATAACACTTAATAGATCCTGCTTCATGTGTTTAAAGGTGCAAGAGGGTTTATGTGTTTAAGTCATTGGTTCTTCTTTGCAACGTATATGTGTGAATAAAGGTTCAAGCATGTAAAAGAACCTTTACATGCTTGAATATGTGTGATAAATCAGTACACATCCATGTAACAGCAGCAAATGACACAGCAAATCACAACACCCAAATGATAAAGCAGTCAATCTTACCTTCAAAGTTACATCTCGGGCTGACCAAGCCTCCCAAAATGGGGTTTGTCCCTTTGTATTAAAATGCTCCAAATGCTAATACAAGAATAAGAAAGTCTCAGAGGACAGAACTGACTGTAAATACAGACTCAGGAAAATAGGGATTAGCTGAACATGCTTTTTCCCAAACATCAAAATTCTCCATTGAAGATTAAATGGCCCTGGTGGCCCTTTAAGCTTCAATGGAGAATTTTGATGTGAATATGGACTCAACTGGTTCTGAAACCTCTGCCATCAGATTCAGGAGGTCGAAATTAGCTGAACATGGCTTTTGAAACACCAAAATGGCTGAGCATAGCCTCCAAACACCGAAGACCGAAATGGCCCTAAGTGGGTCTCCTGAAAGATTCCCTGAAGAAAAAACACCTGAAAATGATCTCCAATGGCTCTAAAACCTGCTCCAATGGCTCCAGAAGGTCGAAGAGACCCAAATTGACCCAAAAACGTCAAGAATGGATTCCTGTAGCAAGAGTTATGGCTAAAAAACAAACTCCCTCTTTTGCTCAACAAAAACTCCACTAAAATTGAGTAACGGGAGCTAACTCTTACTAAAATTAGCCAATTGCCAAAAAAGGCGGAGTCCGCCCCAAAAACGCGCCAACGGTTAGTTAGGTCCATGGTTATGCGCGTGGTCATAGCACCAAGTGGTTGGTCCTTAGGGGCTGGCCCCCTTTTCCACGCGCCACTAGACAAGTGTCCCATTCTTAAATGAAACGCGCCCTTTGAATTGCAACTAACACAAGTAGCCCATGTGGTAAGGGCGCGGGGCTTTCTTGCAATCGACCCATGTTCAAATCCTGTCGGCTCTGATCTTTTGCGCGTTATAAAAGGAAATGAGTTTTAAATATAAGTATAATGCTCCAAAGTTTTGATTAAAAAATAACCATATATATTAAGGCCCGCCATAGTTTTTAAATCAAAACTATATAACTATTCATACAGGAAAATAAACGCGTCAAATCTCTATATTTTCTATTTAAAACCCATTGTATATAGTTTTTTATTTTTTATTTTTTTTTCTTTATAATTTCATTATATATTTATATATATTTTTAATTTTATAATGAAATTAGAAATTTCTGACTGAGATAACTTTCTCATGCAGAGTCGGTTTTGCATGCTCGCTCATGCCAGTAGGTTCAGACGACGGTGACCTATCCTTGGCCATTCCAACATCAACCATTTTGAGCAAGTTCAATTTTGAGCATTTTTATGACACTTGGTCCCGAGCTCCTGATCACACCTCCCAATGAGAAGGCTTTTGGTCCCCAAAAGCTTACTGAATCTCTGAATTGACTGTACAGCACTTGAGGAACAGAAATATCCTCTTCCAGTCAGCCAAAAGAGCATACCGATGCCAAAATGTCCTGCCTTAACAACTGTCACGATGCCCATCCATGGCACCTCCGCTCCAGAAGAAGAGCTGCCTCCCAAATGAGAAGGCTTTTACCAAGATGAATATTACATTACATGCATGGTTAAAACAAAGTAATCAACCCTTCAAGTTAATCACACATACATGTTTAAAATACAAGGAAATCATCATGATCCCCGTGCTCATGCATATCATTCTCATGCATGCAGCTTATCCTTCAACTTGTTTCCGCAGAACCGGCTCTATCATCCTCAACCATCGCTCGTCACGCTGACCCATCGTTTCTCTCTCAAGTATCGGAAGACCGCCAGCCTTCCCACCGAATCAAGTCCCCTCATGTGAACTTCTTTCGCATCAACAATCCGCTTCCTCCAATGGTCGAAAAATTTCCCCGCTGACATCTTGTCACAAGCCAAGAAAACATCAATCCTGAATATGAATTATACAAGACTGAAAAATAGGACAGCAGAATCTTTTTGCTATTCAAGTAGCTATCGCATCATGTGCTTTGATGAAGCACAAAGAGTTTTCCTCCATCTCAATGGAATCAACAAATGACTTACAAGTCATCCAACAACACCATCGACTAAAACAAGTCAAAACATGAACGACATCCCTTAGACGTCAAGCAATATCGCCATAAGTTGAAACTCATGTGGAATGTTTCAACCCTCCAAACTGACAAGTCGAAAAGTGGATAAACGATCATTCTTCAATCATGACTCACCCATGATGACAATCGTCAATATGCACTTTGAAAATCAAATGCATGTGCAAAATTCTTCAACTCTCCTTCCTGTAGAAGCATAGGTGCTTAACCCCAAAGTACGTGGGTACTAATGAGCTGAACATGAACAAAGCATTGTGGCTGTAATAAAATGGACAGCAAACTCCTCTTTACATGTTCTTGCATGAGGAGCATAACACAAGTAGGCTTACCAATATACAAGCATTCACATGCAACTTGCCTCTACCAAATGATGACAAACCGCCGCCACTTCTCAAACTTCAACAAAGTGAAATGCTAAGGCTGAAATGTACCCCTATACGTAGTGTAATTCAAACTTTAATTATGCAAGAAAGCAATCCACTTCTTACCAAACCAACTCAATGGCAAATCCTTCTGCTTAAAGTTGCCTTCTTGTGGATCATCTTGTCTCTCACTCAAGATGGAATCTCCTCTTCCATTCTTGTTAAACTCTTTATCCAACTGCTTCAACTTCTTCGCGGGAAGCATTGTTGAATCTCGTGAGTCCAACACCTTTCAGCAAAGATGCCCATGCTTATGGCAATAAGTGCAACACATGTTCATCTTCTTGACAACATGATTTGCATTGTTCAATGGAACTTTGGCTTCTTGCCTCCTTTCCTTCAAAAATTTCCTGTATGTTGCCATTCTTTCCAACATCTAGAAACATTATGGTTAAACAAACCACAAAAAAGAACATGCAATTCTTTTCCAATGCTTATGTGGAATTTACCATGCTTTACATGATCAAAGGAAATATGATTGAACTCAGATTTATACCTTTCTCTTTACCTTCATTACCTTCATGAGGGGGTGAATCAAATGAAGAAGAAGCTCCTTTTGGAACATCATCAATCCCTTCAATGGTTTTAGAACTTTCACAATTTTCCTGTTCAAGTGCATTCTCATGCACACCTTCTTCTTTCAAGGTATGTTTCAAACTATTGCATTCATCAAGGATACAATCCTTACAACCTTGAGATAGAGAACTTGAAATGAACCTCCTTCTAGGAACTGTTTCAATGGCCTTCATGGCTGCTTTGAAACTTCCTCCATAAGATTGTTCATAGCCAAGACCCAAATTTTTAGGCCTTACCTCAACCATTATTGGTTCAACTATACCCTGTGCATGTTTGCCCAATCCTTTTCCTTTATATCCCATTTTGGACATCAATTTGGACCCTATGCCTCAGGTGGTATGTTTCTCAAAGAACCAATATCAACATTCTTATAAGAATTTGAAGACAAGCTAGAATTGCTTACCTCTTCTTCAAGCTGATACTTGGCTAAGGCTTCTTTGGTAACAAGGAGTTGTGTCTCCAACTCATGCATCCTTTCCAGCCTCATGTTTGCAGCAGTTGGCCTTCCATTTCCTCGCAAGTAATTGGTCGTAGCAACCGCTTCTCTTCCTCATGGAATGCAATCGCCTTTGAAGTCTAGAGCTCTTCTTTCATCCTCATACATTTTCACCATATTCATCATGATGAAAAATTCTTGCTCCAAGCCTTCATCAAAGAATCTTTTGAAGGAGGATGATTTTGAGAACTCAATTATGGAAGTTGTCATTATAAAATGAACAAAAGAGCTTTAGCAAAATTCAAAATCTATTAACAAATTCCTGAATCAAATGATTGCAAGTCAAACTCTTATTCAAACAACCTGTTTTTTGCATCAAACTTCTAGTGCTTCATAGATTGTCTTGAGATCCTTGGGGTAAGAAAAATGTCTACTATTCCTTTTTGTCTCTCCAAGACTTAGCTATTCAGAGGCTATCCCCAAACTTCTACAACCTCAAACAACAAGTACTTTGCATAATAATAAAGCAGTCAATCTTCAACACTACTTAAGACACCTTTTAAGCTACACAATCAAGCTAGTTATGTCATTCAAGCAAACCTAGTGCTCTCGATACATCCTGATTTGAAAATGGAATGTACTTGTTTATGGGTGCAAGGTAATCCATTTTCCATAATTTAAAAGAGTTAAACACCCAATGTGTGTCCCTCTCGAATGTAGAACTTACCATTTCTTTCTTATACATAGATAGACTGTAGGGGCATTTAACGGACATGTCACCTCAATTAAGAGGATGAGTTCAAGAGGCTACCTGTAAAGGGCCAGGTAGCCTAAAGAAATAATAAGTAACCACTTAGAAGTTAAATAACTCTTAATAGGATCTTGCTTCATGTGTTTAAGGTGCAAGAGGGCCATGTTTAAGTTGGTTCTTCCTTGCAATGTATATGTGTGAATAAAGGTTCTTTACATGCTTGAATATGTGTGATAAATCGATACACAGCCATGTAAATGTGCTAGCATGAATAACACAAAGAAATCACAACAATTCCAAAATGATAAAGCGCTTCACCCACTTCAAGTTAAGACCACTGACCAAGCCTCCCAAAATGGGCTTGTCCTCTTGTATTAAAATGCTCCAAAAAGCTAATACAAGAATAAGAAAGTCTCAAAGGACAGAACTGACTGTAAATGCAGACTCAGAAAATAGGGATTAGCTGAACATGCTTTTTTCCCAAACATCAAATAGTGGAAATAGTAACTAACAAGTATTTCTTTCTCCACAAAATGGCCCTCGTGGCCCTTTAAGCTTCAATGGAGAATTTTGATGTGAATATGGCCTCAACTGGTTCTGAACCCTCTTCCATCAGATTCATAAGGTCGAAAATATCAGACATAGGCTTTGAAACAACACAAAAAATGGTTGAGCATAGCCTCCAAACAGCTCAAGCATTGAAATGGCCCTGGTGGCCCTGGAAGCTTCCCTGAAGCAAAATCACATGAAAATGATCTCCAATGGCTCTAAAACCTGCTCCAATGGCTCCAGAAGGTCGAAGAGACCCAAAATTGACCCAAAAAAACGTCAAGAATGGATTCCCTCTGAAAGCAAGAGTTATGGCTAAAAAACAAACTCCCTCTTTTGCTCAACAAAACTCCACTAAAATTGGAGTAACTGGAGTTCAACTTGCTAAAAATAGCAAAGTGCCAAAATTGGTGGTCATCCGCCCCAAAAACGCGCCAACGGTTAGTTAGGTCCATGGTTATGCGCGTGGTCATAGCACCAAGTGGTTGGTCCTTAGGGGCTGGCCCCCTTTTCCACACGCCACTAGACAAGTGTCCCATTCTTAAATGAAACGCGCCCTTTGAATTGCAACTAACACAAGTAGCCCATGTGGTAAGGGCGCGGGGCTTTCTTGCAATCGACCCATGTTCAAATCTTGTCGGCTCTGATCTTTTGCGCGTTATAAAAGGAAATGAGTTTTAAATATAAGTATAATGCTCCAAAGTTTTGATTAAAAAAAAAAAATAACCATATATATTAAAGCGCCCGCCATAGTTTTTAAATCAAAACTATATAACTATTCATGCTAGGTGGCGGCCAACGCGCCCACCCTATATTTGGTTTAAAAAAACCCATTGTATATAGTTTTTTTTTTCTTTTTATAATTTCATTATATATTTATATATATTTTTTAATTTTATAATGAAATAAATTGGGACCGAGATAACTTTCTCATGCGTAGTCGGTTTTGCATGCCGCTCACAAATAGTTCGTATCGACGAGACCTATCCCGTCATTCCAACATCAACCATTTTTTGAGCAAGTTCAATTTCAGCATTTTATGACACTTGGTCCTGAGCTCCTGATCATGGAAGGGTAAAGTTTGGGGTTTCACTCTGGATGACATGTTGTATAAATATTAGGATCAAACGCTTTAAGATCATCGTAAGTCCATGCAAAGATATCCTTGAAATTATTTAAATAATTTAACAAAGCATCTTTTTCTTTGGTTCAGAACATCCCAAGCCTAGATTGGCAATCGGTGATTTTCTAATCGGTTCCTAAATTGAATTTGCTTATAGGACAATGAGGAACTATTGGTTTTGCAATTAACCGTATTTTTAAATTTATCTTCAAAATCATAACACTTTTCTAGTCTAACAACATATTAAAAGTGGAATTTTACCTTGTCCGATAGAGCTTTAGGAGATTTCTGATTAGGTATTACCGTAGAGTCATGCAAATTGTCGTCATGAATTTGCTCATCTATCACAACACCTCGAAAGGTTTCTTCCATGTGCGCAGTTAATGATTTACTAGTCATCAAATACTCTCCAGCTTGTGATATTGTCGTGAAATCGTATTGGTCGAAACAATAGCTCCAATACCTGAGAATGCGCTTTGGGGATAATCCCTTCTACCGTGAAGAAGTTTAGAGGCAACATTAGCTAGTAGATCCGCTTCAACATTATTTAATATTCTTAGGGATGTAACTTATATTAAAAGCGTAAATTTGTTCATTAACCCATACTCCAGATCGGTAACATTTGAGATGGGAAAGACAGCTGTATAGAATCCCCACCGCCTAACCACTATCCTTCAGTCACCGTATACAACTCGATTTTGAATGTGCATGTCCAAGGTTTTCGAGACCTTGTAGTAAAGCCTCATATTCTTTAATATTGTTAGTACATTCAAATTCTGATCTACAAGCCAATAATGAAAGCTACCTATCGGATCGATAATGATGCAACCCCGCATCACTCCTATTCTTTAGAATTTGGAACTGCCGAAATATAGAGACCAAATTTGATTTCCATCGGGCTCATGGGACCGTTGCAAAGAAGCTGTTGATTGCACATATGCTACAATCTCGCATTGCTATTCCTACTATTACATGGGTGAAAGTCTACCATGAAATTTCTCAAGAAGGTGTCCATCTCGACTGTGTGAACCTGAGGTGTGTATGGTTCATTGGGGTCATTCAAGTCCGTCACTCTGAACTTGGAGGTAATGCTCATGATTCACCCCGATCTTGTTGGGCTTACCATTTTCCTCGAAGCCATAAGTGAGACCACTGTCAGGAAGTGTAAATCTCATGTAGTCAAGCCCCACCACCGCCAAAACGTAATTCTCATACACTCGAATATCCACTATTAATTATATATTCTATAACCGATGAACCTTCAAGTTAGATCTATTAATCTAATCAATACATTTTTTAGTTCGCCTATAACTTTTAACATCTGTTCGAACAAGTTGTATGATTTTCAAAGAATATGGTTCTACTTCAGCGTTAATCTTTTGACAGACTGACCAGTGCATTACATTTGATGATGCTCCTTAGTCAACCATACAATTATGCACATTTCTATTGAAGATTTCAAAAGCAAAGAAAAGGAGGTACATTCTTGCGAAAGTACCTAGAGTATTGTAGCCAGGATTTCTCACTGTAGTTTCTAATGCTACTTTATCTACATTTTTTTTGTTATTTACATTATTTACATTTATTTGCTGTGTGGTACAGGAAGGCTTCCCTTATCTTGAAGATCAAGATTAATTTTTGTGTGGAAGTCTTCTGCAAAGATTTGCTTTGCACAACCTTATTACCATTTGAGTTACCATTCTTGCCATTGTCTCAAATATTTTGTACTGTTTTCTCAGAAGAAAAAATGGAAACTTCAACAACTCATAAATAGAAGAGTTAGCTCCATACTCTTTTAAGATCTTCAAAAACATCATAATCTAATTTAGGGCCATCATTACTTTGTTTAGTCTCTACTAATTTAGATGGCTTTAGAGGTAAAGTTGCAGTGTTGTTCTCTAGAGGTTTATTTGATGTCTTACTCCTAGTTTTATAAGGATGAACTGTCTCGAGTTAGCTTGAAAGATGCTATCCCAGAAGTGTCCAAAGATGTTTGGAGAAGACTCTTCTTCTGAGTTGTTTCCTCGCTCGACTTACTCTTGAGGGATTTCAGAGGTATCAAGTCATCTTGATCTCCTAGAATTGTCCTGAGTGCATTGCAAACTTCCTAGGTTCAAGCCTGGGGTTTGGATTAGCCTACAGGGGAAAGTCTTCTGAAGCGAGGTTTGTAGGTCCCACCAAGAGGCTTCTTCAACTGATCTTTTAAATCTATAACTTGATTATACAATTTTTGTACAACTTTGGTAAAATTTTCCCAAAATCAGAGTTTTTAAGTTGTGTTTTGTTTTGTGTAGGTCCTGGGGAGAATTTCAATCTTCTTTTGGAAGAAGAAACAGTCTCAAATTCGTTGCTAGAATAGTCCTTAAGACTAAGTATGTCTTTTCAATCTGAAAGTAGCCTCTTCGGAGGCTTCTAACAATGTGGCTCTTTTAGATTGTTTCACCCAAATAGCTATACTTTTGATGTAGAGCTTTAGTGTGTGTTATTACAAGACTCTCACAGTATAGAGTCGTAAATAGGGATTCATTTTTAAGTGTTAAAAATATTTGATTAAAAATCTTTAACTTTTTCTAGTTCATTTTTAAGCTCAAAGATCCACACTAGGACTTCCATAGGTTTACCATCTCTGAACTTTTCCAAAAGCATGACTCAAACTTTTCCAAGACACTATGGTATGAGGTTGTTGGGCAAAGTACCAAGTGGATGCATTACCCTCAAAGGTGTAAGGGAACAACCTACGTGACAACGTCTTCATGTTCATTATTATGGAGTTTGATGGCTAACATAAATTTTTTACTAGGTACTCTATCATCCGCTTTGAATCGGGACCAAACTTAGGAAGCCATTTCTCCCAGTGCTTAGGTAAAGGGTGTTGAACTCCAGGTACAACTACAACATCCCTCGGGTCCAAACTGTGGTCTAGCAGTGTTGTTCTGATTTGCCATTGGGAATTGGGTGTGGAAGGATGAGAAGGTGGGTTGCCTTCGTCAGAAGAGGAATCTCCTCAAGAGGAAGGAGATGAAGGAGGTGGTGAAGGAGGTATCCTATATCCTCCTGCAACAGGATTTAAAATTGGATCTGTAGGATTCAAAGTGAGGTCTATATCACCTAATTGTTCTCTCATATCAAAGAAGTCTAAAGGTTGACCCCATAAGCTTTGGTTTCCTAAGACTGGCTAAGGCACTATGTTTTTTGATAAGAGATTGATGAACAATCTCTTGGAAATCACCACCGTAGTGGGATTAGGGGTTGTTGGCTCAACCTGCGATCCGAGGATCTTCGATTGAAGTAGTTGTTGCTTGAGGGGGGATATTATCTGTGAACGGCTTCTAGTCACTAAAGGTGATCGATTAGGGGGTGGAAGAGGCCTCATAATCACTTCGCCATTAATTGTCTAGGCCCTCCTTCTAGCCATTTCTGTTGACGGGCTGCAATTGTTCGCCCTGTCAATTGAGAGAGGAACCTATCCTGGTTGTTCTAGTCAACTCCAAGCCATTTAAATGAACCAATTTCGTATTGGTTTTACCTGCTCCGCTGGCCTCTAAGGTCCTAAGAAAACCAAAGAGAAAACTAACCTAAACTAACTAATCTAACTAAAACAAATAAAACTAACTAAAACTAACTAAAACAAATAAAACAAACTAAATTAACTAAAACTAACTAATACTAATAAAACAAACTAGTACACTAATCTAATCAAAACAAACTGTTATATAGACTAAAACTAAATACAAATTACACTAACTATTCTACTAATTATTATTACACTAACTCTACTAATTAAATATCTAATTACAAATTGAATTACAACTTATTCACAAATATACAATACATACAATTGGCAGATTTGCATAAAACCTGTAAAACTCATATGTTTTTTGTCCTAAGACAACTAGAGATCTTTTTGATTTTCTATATATTATGAATAAGAAATAAAACTACCGAAATTAAATGATCTAATATACTAAACACATATATCTAAACAAATGAATGAAAAACTGACCTGGAAACGCTCCAAGTCTGCCCTATATATGATGACTTTGAAGCTGGTAGGAGGAAGTAAACTTGCACCGGTTAATCCAAAAGATTTTCGTAAACGATTGGCTATGCTGCTCTTCGAATTATTTACAAGACAAACAAAACATAAAAGATCATAACAACTATAAGATTATAAATTTCTGCAATAAGGGAAACCTGTTATGCAAAAAACTTATATTAAATAATTCAATTCATGAAGAAGATAAACCTGTCATTCACAAACTGAATTAGACAATTGTTATGTCTTTTATACACTTGGAAGAAATCAGATATGGATTATAGTGATTAAAATTATATCATTTGCACATGATCAAGATAGCTAAAGTAGTCATAAACCATATACAAATCGATATACACAACATGAAACAAAATGTTGATATAATGAGAAGCTAAAGCTGTGGCAAAACACCAAATTCTACTTCAGTCTATATTAAAACTCCATATCCTTGTTCTCCCATGAATGAGGATCAACATTATTACAAAAATCATAAGTATATAAACGTCTCTCCATAGGGTAAAAACCTCCCTGTGGATAATATCAAAATGTTTTACATAATCTGGGAGATATCCCAAAATCAACTAAACTAGGAAACTAAAATGCAAGTGAAATCTTTGAAATATCCCCTAACTTCTCATCAAAGTCACTACCATTTCGAATTGATCTGAAATAGAAAAAAAATGTCAAATTAGAAAGATATTTCATCAACAAAACAATAAAAAATTGATCCTACAGACTCAGTTACAGAATCATCTGATTCTGTAGCTAGTCTAAAATAGCATACAGGACCAGATAGAGATCAAATGAAATCTTTTTTTTAAATAATCCAATTTAATTTTCTTTCAAAAACGAATCACTATGATTCAAATGAATTGATCATTCAAATTAAAAAGGGATTCAGTTAAAACAGGGATAAGAGTGCTCTGTTTTCTTTTACCATAAAATATGGTCAAACCATAACAAGACTGTTTCATATCAAATGAAATAAATGGTGAATCATATCGTATAAGATACGATTTAATCCAACATGATCATAATTGATTTACTATGACTATAACAATGTAGCATGAGATTCATATTGTTTTAGTCAAATACAGAGATTGAAGGACGGTTACGATTATAGTCAAATAAGACATTCATAACAGCATCAACAAACTTCGTCATAGATTTCAATCGCTGAGCGTTATAAAGTCAACAGACAAGATCACATAGTGTTAGCGATATTTCTTGCATAGGGGGGTAGAACACAAAAGAAGGGGTAAAACCCACTTGTCCAAAGTTTCGGGCGATAATGCGCCCATGGTAAGCAACAAGCAAGACCGGGCGGTCCAAATTTGTGCGCCCAAATCGACGACGCGTATTGAATTTCGGACCCCCCTTGCCTTCCGATCTTTAAGCAGGGGGGGGTGTCCAAGATCGGGGGCGCACCTCTCCAACGGTCTAGATGAGTGCGCCCGGATCAACGGCGATGAAGACCATTTTGGACCCCCCCCGCCTTTCTACCTTTAAGAGGAGGGGGGCAGGTCTGAAATCCCATGTGCAGCTTCCAGACGACCACGATCGTAGCGCCCAAATCAACGGCACTCGTGTAGCCCCGATCCTCTCAGCTACCCTGTGCTTAACCAGTGTGGGCCCTCCTCCTGTCATTTCATTCTGCCTTCCGCCTTTCCCCTACTTCCATGTGTCATCCATTCACCGCTCTTCTTTGGTCCTCGTGGCTCTCCTTTCTTCCCACCATCCACTCATTTCCTGCCTCACGTCCCGTCCCTTTCCACCTCAGTTTCTCACCTGAAGGCGAGCTCGTTTCTCCTGTCTTCTCCCCATCTACCTGGATGCCTTCCGCCATGGATCATCCTCTATCACTCCTCTCTGTCATCACTCTCACTTCTCGCCACTCCTTCCATGCGCTCCTCGATGCCATGACTCCTACCATACACCAAGTCCTCTGCGCTAGCCCTCATGTCCGTCCCTCAAGCTATTCGGTTGTTCCA
>SNQJ01S0005012.1:60105-72985 GCA_010110895.2 Picea sitchensis
CCCTTTACCTAAGCACCCGGAGAAATGGCTTCCTAAGTTTGATCCCGATTCAAAACAGATAGCTGAAGATCATATCAAAAAATTTATGTTAGCCATCAGACTCCGTAACGTTGAACATGAAGATGTTGTCTGTAGGTTTTTCCCTTACACCTTTGAGGGTAATGCGTCCACTTGGTACTTTTCCCAGTAGCCTCATACTATAGTGTCTTGGGAAAAGTTTTAGTCATGCTTTTTGGAAAAATTCGGAGATGGAAAACCTCCGGAAGTCTTAGTCATGGATCTTTCAAACTTAAAAATGAACGCCAAAGAAAAATTTAAAGATTTTAATCAAAGATTTTTAACACTTAAAAATTGAATCCTTGCAGACTCTATGCCTGCTGAAAGCCTTGTAATAGCTTACTACACTAAATCTCTACATCAAAGTATAGCTATTTGGGTGAAAAGATCCAAAAAGGCCACGTTGTTAGAAGCCTTCGAAGAGGCTACGCAAATTGAAAAGGAGATTCTTAGTCTTAAGGATTCTTCTAGCAACGAAACTGAGACTACTTCGTCTTCCAAGAAGAATATTGAAATTCTCCCCAGACCTACACAAAACAAAACACAATCCGAAAACTCTGATTTGGAAAATTTAACCAAAGTTTAACAAAAGTTGTCTAATCAAGTTATAGACTTAAAAAGGTCGATTGAGGAATCTTCTTTGAGTAAAGGACCCTACAAACCTCCTTTCCGAAAACATTTTCCCTCAAACCGGCCTAATCCAAACCCTGAAGGCTTGAACCTAGAAAGTTTGCAACGTGCTCTCCAGACAATTCTAGGAGCCCAAGATGACTTTATCCCTCCTGAAATTCCTCAAGAGGAAGTCAAGCAGGAAACAACTCAAGAAGAAGAGTCTTCTCCAAATATCTTTGGACATTTCTCGGATAGTATCTTTCAAGCCAACTTCGAGACTGTTCACCCTTATAACACTAGGAGTAAGACAGCAAGTAAACCTCCAGCCGATAATACTACAACTTCCCCCCCAAAGCCATCTAAATCAGTAGAAACTAAACAAAGTTATGATAGCCCTAAATTAGATTATGATGTTGTTGAAGATCTTAAAAAATTACGGGCTAACATTTCTATTTTTGAGTTGTTGAAATTTCCATTTTTCTTACAGAAGATGTTGCAGAATATTCTAGACAATGGAAAGAATGGTAATTCAAATGGTAATAAGGTTGTGCAAAGTAAAGCCCCACAGAAGACTTCCACAAAAAGTAATCCTGATCCTCAAGATAAAGGAAGCCTTCCTATACCAAATGTAAATAATGTTAATAATGTAAATAACACAATTAAAGTAGATAAAGTAGCATTAGAAACTGCGAGTAAGAAATCACAAGTTACATCTCTAAATGCTCGCAAGAATGTACCTCCTTTTCTTTTAACCTTTGAAATCTTCAACAAAAATGTGCATAATTGTATGGTTGACTCAGGGGCATCGTCAAATGTGATGCCTTGGTCAGTCTGCCAAAAGATTAATGCCGAAGTAGAACCATCTTCTTTGAAAATTATACAACTTGATAGAACAGATGTTAAAGTCATAGGCGAACTGAAAAATGTATTGATTAGATTATCGTCTAACCCAAAGGTTCATTAAGTTATTGATATAATTGTGGTGGATATTCTAGAAGTGTATGGTATGTTTTTGAGCAGGGACTGGTCGGAGAAGCTACATGGTTACTTCGCAACAGACTGGTCTCACTTATGGATTCCAGAAAACGGCAAGCCCAAAAAGATCAGAGTGAATCGTGAGAGTTACCTCAAGTTCACGGTAACAGACTTGAATGACCCCAATGAACCATATACACCTCCGGCAGATTCACCTGAAGTCCAAGGGATGGACACCTTCTTCAGAAATTTCATGGCTGAAGTTTCACCTATCAACAATCCACAACAACAATCCGAGATCAAATCATGCACGCAACCAACAACTTCTATCCAACAATCCTCCGAGTTCGATGAAAATCAAATTTGGTCTTTATATTTCGATGGTTCCAAGTCTAAGGAAGGAGCTAGTGTAGGATGCATCATCATTGATCCGGCAGGTAACAAAACATTATTGGCTTGTAGATTAGAATTTGAATGTACTAACAATTTTGCAGAATATGAGGCTTTATTACAAGGTCTCAGAAAAGCCTTGGACATGCACATTCAAAATCTAACTGTATTCGGCGACTCTGAGATAGTGGTCAGGCAGGTGAGAAATTCTATACATTGTCTTTCCCCACATCTCAAATGTTACTAGTCTGAGGTATGGAGTTTAATAAACAAATTTTTTGCTTTTAATATAAATTCCATTCCTAGATTAAATAACGCAGAAGCAGATTTACTAGCTAATGTTGCCTCTAAACTTCTTCCTACAGAAGGCTTATCTCCAAATGCATTCTCTGTGGAGCTATTGTTTCGACCATCTATTCCTGATAATATCACAAACTGGAGAGTATTTGATGATGATCAGTAGATCATTAACTTTCTGCACATGGAGGAAACCTTTCAAGGAGCTGTGATAGATGAACAAACACACGACGACAATTTGCATGACTTTACAGTAATACCTAATCTGAAACCTCCTGAAGCTCTATCGGACATGGTAAATTCCATACCCAAATCTGTTGCTAGACTAGAAAGGTTTTATGATTTTGAAGATAAATTTAAAAAGACGGTCAATTGTAAAACCAATAGTTCCTCGTTGTCTTATGAAAAAGTCAATTTAGGAACTAGTGAAAACCCTCAGTGTATCAACTTAGGCTTGGGATGTTCTAAGAAAGAAAAATCTTCTTTTGTTAAATTATTTAAAGAATTTAAGGATGTCTTTGCTTGGACTTACGAAGATCTTAAAACATTCGATCCTAATATTATACAGCATGTCATCCCGATGAAGCCCCAAACCTTGCCCTTCTAATAGAAACTGAGGAAAATGCATCCTAAACTAAAACCGACTGTACAAAAAGAATTGAATAAACTCCTAGGTGCTAAAATAATTTTTCCTGTTAGACACACTCAATGGGTATCCAACCTCGTCCCAGTGCAGAAGAAAAACGGGGAAATTTGACTTTGTGTCGATTTCCGGAACCTCAACAAAGCGTCTGATAAAGATAATTATCCTGTCCCTCCCATGGAACAGATACTTCAATAAGTATCTGGTTCCAAGAGGCTATCCTTATTGGATGGTTTCTCTGGATACAACCAAGTCTTAATGTCCCCGTCAGACCAATTAAAAACTACCTTCCGTACTCTGTGGGGCACTTATGCTTATCACAAAATTCCCTTTGGATTGATTAATGCTGGTGCTACCTTTCAGAGGGAAATGGATATTTCTTTCCGAGGCTTGATCAATCACTCCATAGTAGTCTACTTAGATTATGTGACCGTTTATTCTAAAAACAAAGACGATCATCTGGCTCACTTACGAGACGTTCTGCTACGATGTCGTAAATACAGCATCTCTTTGAACCCTAAGAAGTCCATCTTTGCAGTAGAACAGGGTAAACTACTAGGATTCGTTGTGTCTAGTTATGGAATGATTATTGACCCCGAGAGGACCCAAGTTATCGCTAAACTCCCTCCACCTACCTCCAAGAAATCTATGCAGTCTTTCCTAGGCCAGATTAATTTCTTGAGGAGATTTGTCCCCATTTTCTCTGAAATGGTCAGGCCTCTCCAAAACCCGATTAAGAAAGACACCCAATATCACTGGGGACCCACAGAAAATCAAGCTTTCAACGCTATAAAGAAGGCCATAACAGAAGCTCTATCTCTCATGAGCCCTGATTTCTCTAAAGATTTTACACTCTATACTTTTGCCTCTGATTGTTCCTATGCCACAGTTCTAACTCAGAAGAATTCCGAGAACAACGAAGTGCCCATCGCCTTTATGATCTTTGCTTTCAAAGGCGTTGAACTTAATTACCCAGTGGTCGAAAGGAAAGCCTACACTGTGTTCAAAGTAGTTAAGCATTTCTGGTCTTATCTTTTGAAGTCAAGGACGAAGGTCATTGTCCCTTACCCTGCCGTTAGGAACTTGTTAGTGCAAAAAGAGATAGGAGAGAAAAGAGCCAACTAGGTCACCTCCTTACAGGAGTATGACTTAGAAATCACTCCAGCTCAGATCGTGAGAGGCCAAGGGTTGTGTAAGTTGGTAGTTGATTCGGAAACTGAACAACAAGAAGATAGTGATACGTCAATCCTAGAACAACATGATCACAGTTTGATTTGTTGCACACAAAACCTAGTGAGTCCTTGGTACGACGATATTAGACACTGTCTTCAACATGGATCAGCACCCCGTCACCTTGACCCTGTCAAGAGAAGAGCATTGAGACTAAAGTCTGCCTCCTTTCATCTAGTTAATGGTATACTGTTTCGTCAGAATTTTGATGGCGTACTGATGCGTTGTCTTGAGAAAGACGAAGCAGAGAAAGTTTTGCTCGCATTGCATGTAGGAGAAGCTGGTGGTCACTCTGGTGGCGATACCACTGCTCATAAAGTCTTAAGAGCTGGTTATTACTAGCCAACACTTTTTAGAGACGCCCACGCCTTGTGCCGAAAATGTATTATTTGTCAGAAAGCGTCAGGGCGATTGCAAAAACCAGCCTTCCCCTTGTAGCCCGTTTCAGTCGATTCTCCTTTCCAGCAATGGGGCCTTGATATCATTGGTCCTATTAACCCTCCATCCTCACAACAACAAAAGTATATTGTGACAGCCACTGATTACTTTACTCGATGGTCTGAAGCCTTCGCGCTAAGAACTGTTAACACAAGTCAGGTGATCGCCTTTTTGAATTTGAATATCATCACCCGTTTTGGTATCCCTGATTGTCTAGTCTTTGATAACGCTTCATACTTTTCTTCTCTTGAGATGAGTGAGTTCGCCTTAGAAAAAGGAATAAATCTGAAGTACTCCGCTAGTAATTACCCCCAGGGCAACGACTTAGCAGAATCAACAAACAAGAACTTGATTAAGATTATCAAGAGAACGGTGGCTCAAAATCACAAGAATTGGAACAATGCACTGCTGAATGCATTATGGGCTGATAGAGTAACATCCAAAGCCTCTATAGGCAATTCCCCCTTTTCCCCCGTTTATAGCAGAGAAGCCATTCTGCCTCCTCATATTCTTCTTCCTTCACTTCAATTGTCACAAAAAGTTCAAGAAGAAGAATGTCTCCCTTTAGAAAGCCATATTAACGCTCTGATGAAGTTAGAAGAAGTAAGAACCCAAGCCAAGCGTAAATTAGATCAACATCAACAACTGATTAAAAGTTGGTTGGATTCTAATTCTGCTTCTGATAGAAATTTTGAAGTAGGCGATCTCGTCTTAAAGTGGGACAAACCACACGAAGGGAAGGGTGAACACACCAAGTTTCAAAATTTGTGGCTTGGGCCATTTTTTATTGCTGAAAAGTTGGGTCCTAGTTCCTTCCATTTGCATAATCTTGAAGGACAGCCTGACACCTATCCGGTGAATGGCCAAGACCTGAAAAGATACTTTGCTTAAATTTTATCCTTGTATATTATGTAAATATTTCCTTTCATTTTTATTTTTGCCTTTGTTTTCGTTTTTTATTTTGATTTGATTGATCAGTTTGGTGTGTTTTGAAACATATGCATTCTTGTACACTGAGCCATTCAGAAAAATAACATGGGAAAATCTCTTCGCTAAAATAACTTCTGAAAGGTTGTATGAACATCAGTGAAATATTTCTAAAAAATGAAAATAATGATGAAAAATTTTGTTGTTTGAAAGAAGTTTACTAATTTCAATCTCTGAGTGAAGTTTGTCATGATCATATTTATCTTTTTACACTGTCCCTTTTCCGTAAAGGAATGACTCAAAATGATGTCTCCATGTCAAAGTAAGTTGTTTTAGAAATAAAACGTTTCTGGAGCTGAATAAAGGACAGTGCTAAAAAAAAAAAAAAAATTCTGATGAGGTCTGAAAAAATATGATAAAATATCTGGATTTTCCAGTGTCACCCTGCTCAGCTATTTATAAAAGAAAAACAAAATAAAAATATTAATAAGATTTGTGGGAAGTGTTTGTAAACCTGCCGGGATACTGAACAGGTCCACTGGCAGCGAAGCAATGTCGGGTAAATGAAAATCTGTAAAATTACACGAAACCTCTTTTAAAAGGTCCTTTATTCTAATCTAGAACTTCTTGACAGGATACAGATGTTCGAGTGGGTTAAATGGAAACCCTATCGAGGCTATGGATGTCTGCTGGCAGCAGTGGCCATGCCAACAGTATTGAAGATTTTATCATAAAAATCATGACTTTCTGATCTTTAAGACTGTTATTGGTTTGCATCTTTTAAAACATCGCTGGAAAAGATAGTAGATGATGATGCTAGTACAATTTTCTGGTTGTTGTTTTAAGTCGAATTTTTCTTTGTTGTCCTGATCTGAATTCATTTCTTTTGACAGAGATAACTACTTCTCCCAGTGTGTCGCCATTGTTGGCAGCCAATTCAATTTTTTTTATTATTGCCCTAAAAAGATGCCTACACCTAATTGTCTTCTAAACGACAAAGTCATCGTTGCATTTTGCACTTAGACATTTGTTTCATTTTTTGCGACAATTACAATTTGATTTCGATTCAATTTTCACAACTGAAAGTGTGAAAATCCCTTCATCGTTATTTGGACTGTTATCGTCTGCTGAAAGGCACTTACCTTTGGTTTTATATTAAGTGGCTGGAGTATTCTTTCAAACTATGTCCCTGGCCTACCCTTACTTTGATTGCGCATTTGGATTTGTTTGATTAATAAACCATTGAGCATGCAAATTTATTGGTTACATTTGATTCTATAAGGGTCAGGATTGATGTTGGTTTTATATCACATGATCCTTATTGTTTTAAACCTTTGACTTATCAATTTTACAAAGTCTTTGGTCATAATGTTTTATAAAACTTTGATTATAATTATGCTGTGAGCGCATGATCAATATATGAGTTTCGATTTGCATGGCAAAGGTATGAATTATAAATCACGATCGGGTGAACTTTTGGTTTGATTTAATAAGTCTGAACTTATACGATGGCACGATTGGATTAACATTGGTTTAAATGTTTGTTTTTTATTTAATGATTAATACAATGGTGCGTTGTTTAACTATGGGTTTTGATTTGGATAATTGCTTGGTATGTTGTTTTATGGGTTTCGATTGAATGGTTTTAACTTATGGTATGGCGCATTGATGTAATATATACTATGGCGAGTTGATACATTGACCACTGCCCAAACTATTTGGTTGGCCGATTCATATGGATTAAACGTTATGATTATGGATGGAACAGTGCTGTACTCAGCCATTAATACACTGCATGGCGGTGGTAATCCCACCACCTTCGCACGCATACAATTAATCCTTGCCTCTTTGAGCGCTGCAGCTGTTAGTTGTAACCATTTTTCGACCCTGTGCATTGTTTTATTCGATTCAAACCCTACTATGCACAGAAGCCATGGCTCCAGTCGTAAGGGCCGAGCCCAACGGGTGCCAAGCACTATTGATGTTTGATGGTGCTTATAGTGACTTGGAGAAATTTGGGTGGCTCCCATTTATAATAAAATTCGATGGTTGTAACCCTATCGTGGCTCGACAATTTGCGTTATCATTCGATGGCTGCCGAGCCAAAGTTGGAGATGTCCAACTTGAAATCAATGAACAATTTCTTAGCTCGGAAACCAGCCTGCCTGTTACGAGACAGAAGTGGTCGAAGAGTTGCAAGGTGGATGATGTCCCATGGACATTGCTATTTCAATCTTGAATGGTTAAATCCTGCAACAAAGGATTTCCTACAAAAATGTTAAAACCACACTAGCATGACTTGCTAATGATAATCAAGCAATTCATTACTTGCGAGGGCAGGTACGGGTTTGTTTTCTTGTTTCACCTTCATCTATTGATAGTTTTTATGGGTTTTGAACTCAATATGCCCCACTACCTGCATAGAAGTTTGTTCAATATGGCTAAAAGGTACAAGCGTAGCCAGGCCGATACCAACCTCTTCCATTTGGGGTTGATTAAAATGATTATGGTTTATGACTTGGGGTTACATCGTGATTGTTGGGATGATTTTCTCAGTCGTAATGGCTTTGAAGAATCGAACCCTCCACAGGTTGATAAACCTATGGTGACCAAAACCCAGCCTATTCCCCTTGTGCCTTACAACGTTTTGCTACCCAAACCTCTACCCAACCGACCTACAAACTTACCCATGACTGTGACCAAACAGGTCGAAATTGCTAAACCCGCATGCAAAAAGCCTAAAGCTAAAATTGGTGCTAATTCTAAAGGCAAGAAAAATGCTAGGTTAATCTCTCGCATGGCGAGAAATAAACCTAAACCCCCTGCCAAATCAGAGCCTATCATGGTCAGCGAAGACTCTGATTCAGAGATTGAATGTTTTCTCACCGACGAGTATCCTTACTCAGAAGGCTTGTGTGACAAACCTCCTTACGACTTTGTCAAGAATTTACCACCTTGTCTGTGGGATGATCCTAATTTTCCTGGCATTGAACTACCTCGTGGAACCCTCGGTGAATCGTCGAAACCCTCGACTGCTCAACTAGCTATTCCACCTTGCGATCAGTGTGGTTTATGGTTGGAGAGATACTACTTAGATGTGTCGATGTTGCAATCCAGAATGCATGATTTGGAAAATCAAGTGGCAAAGGTCACTGGTCATAACGCAAAGGTGAAACCCACGGACAAAAAGCAACGAACAACTCGTTCAATTCTGTTCAAGAATGTCGAGTCAGCCATGGCAATTGTCAATTCGAAATTGGCATAACCTCAGCAATCTCGCTGGTATAACTTTCACCCATTTATATGGCACATTCATAAACTCTGTATACGTCATCAACCTGCTCTGTTACATAAACATGCATTGCTGTATATAACTTGTTTTGGTAAATCAAATTTTGTTATTGGATTTGGTCCTAATTTTATTAGTCATAATATGGATTTGATTGTTTTAAATCGGTTGCAATTGAATGTTCTATTGCATCTATTATAGACAAGCTGTTTTGCATTTCAAACTTTGAAACACGGTTCATGATGTGATCTGAAGTGGTTATGAGACGCATGGTTATCTGTTGCAATTTTATTTACATATGGCTTTGACCAGCCTGGATACGGTTTGGATTTTGTTTAAAAAAGGGTTTTGTTTTATATAAAAAATTGTTACAAATCATAACGATCATCCAACTTCCAGCCAGTCAATTCGTTGAGGACAGTCGACCCTGTTCTTTTGTGAATTGGAATGACAGTGTGTTTTCAGTTACAAATGGATTTGTAAAACAAAATGATCATGCGAAGGATGATGAATCTGTCTATAATTAACTCAAACCTGATTTTATGTGATTACTGCCCAGCTTATGGTTATCATTGTTGTTGTTCGATCTTGACTATGTCACACCCAGAAAATGAAATCTATGGTGATTTTTGGTCAATACTGTTATGCATGTTTCGTTTTAATGTATATCGTAACAGCCTTCCCGTATTTGATCACAACAGATTGAATCTTGTGCTTAATCTCTACAGCCTGTTGATTGAAACGACATGAAATCTATGAATATTGCTACAGCTGTAACATATATTTGGTGTTCAAATGATATCGATTATAGTTAGGTTGTGGCAAATCTTATTTGATATGGTTACTATCCTGTTCGATTATGGCTATTGATTATGATTATATCGTATCTCATTTGATTTGATTCACTGTCCAATTTCGTTTGATACGAAACAGGCCTGTCAAAGTTTGACCATGTTTTATGGTAACTAAAAACATAGCATTCTTCACTCTGTTTCGATTGCATTCATTTTGATATTGTTTAATTTGAATAGTAGTTTCACTTCGATTATTAGTAATTCATTTTTTGAGGATTATTAAAAGATGATTCGATTCGATTTTATTTGATTATATCTGGTCATGTTTGTTATTCTTGACTAGCTACAGAATCAGATGATTCTGTAGCTAAGTTTGTGGAGTCAATTTTTTATTGTTTTCTTAATGAAATGTCTTTCTAACTTGGTCTTTGTGTTCTATTGCAGGCAAATTCGAGTTGGCAATAGATATGATGAGCAGTTAGGAGATGTTTTACATATTTCACTTGCATTTTATTTCCTTAGTTTAGGTGATTTTGGGATATCTCCCAGATTGTGTAAAACTATTTGATATTATCCAAAAGGAGGTTTTACCTTGTGAAGAAACCTATATATACTTATGATTTTTGTAATAATGTGCATCCTCAGTTGTGGGAGAACAAGGATATGAAGTTCTATTACGGACTGGAGCAGAATTGATGTTTTGTCATAGCTTTAGCTTCTCAATATATCAACACTTTGTTCCATGTTTTGTATATCACTTTGTTTATGGTTTAGTATTACTTTTGCTATCTAAATCAAATACAAATGATATAATTTTATTACTGTTATCCATATCTTGTTTCTTCCAAATAGATAAAAGACATAACAATTGCTAGTTTAGTTTGTGAATGATAGTTTTATCTTCTTCATAAATCGAATTATTATATATAAGTTTTCTGCATAATAGGTTTCCCTTATTGCAGGAATTTATAATCATAAGATTGTTATGATTTTCTTTTATGTCTTGTTTGTCCTGTAACATACTTCAAGAAGCAGCATAGCTGATCGTTTAAAAAAAGCTTAAGGACTAAACGGTGTGAGTTTCCCTCCTCCGAACAACTTACAAGCAATCATACACAGGGCAGACTTGGAGCATTTCCAGGTCAATCAATTTGTTGTTTACTGTTTTTATTAAGTAGTTCGATATAGATATAAGTTTAATTAGATTTATATTAGATTGTTTAAGTTCAGTAAATATATTAGATCGTTTAATTTCAGTAGTTTTTATTTCTTTTTCATAAAATACAAAAAATCAAAGAAGGCTCTTGGCTGTCTTAAGGCACAAACATGTGAATTTTGCAGGTTTTAATTAAATCTGTAGGTTGTTTATAGTGTACAGTTGTGAATAAGTAATATTATAACTGATAATTAAAAAGTTGGTTTGAATTAATATAATTGTAGTTAGTCGATAGTATATAATAGTTAGAATAGTTAGTATTTAGTTTTAATTTAATTTAGTTAGATTAGTATAGTAGTTAGTTAATTTAGTTTTTTTTATTAGTTGTAATTAGTTTAGTTTCTTTTAGTTTCTTTTAGATAGTTTAATTTGTTTTTTTTTAGTTTAGTTAGATTAGTTAATTCAGATCAGTTTTTCCTCTTTGGTTTTCTTAGGAGACCTTAGAGCGGCCAACGGAGCCGTTAAACTTGTCAGGGTGGTCCATTCCAAATGGCTTGGGTTATTTAGACAACCCCGGACCGGTTCCACTCTCCCAGTTGACGGATGGTCAATTTCGCCCGTCAACACCTACCTCAAGGGTTTGGTAATAATAAAGTGTGGTTTCTTCTATATTTCTTTGTGGATTTATTATGTATTCAATATTTGTGATTATTATATTTGTATATCTATTCAATTTCTTAACAAGTGGTATCAGAGCACTTTCCTTGGTAGACATTGTGGGCAAATATTTTTTATTTTTGCAGATTTTTTTTTTCGAAGAAGAAAAAGAGGACCGCGACATTCTAGAAACGTTCAACATATTTTTGTGAAAAAATTGCCAAAACAAGTTGTAGATATGAGTTCCTTTCATAAAAAACACCCAATTTAAAAAAAAAAAAAATCGTCTGAAACGGAGTCTGGGAAGTTAAGATATTGAAGTTTTAAAATTTGCAATTTTTCAGGGTTTTTTCAGCAGACGGCGGCACAATTTATTTTTTTCCTGTAGTATCTAGAGGCCGAATTTGCCTAAATAAATTACATATCTGAGTTCCTCTCACAATTTCACCCAATTTAAAAAAAACATTCAGCCTAAACGGAATCCGGAAAGTGAAGTTATGAGCATTTTAAATTCAATTGTTTTTCAAGGTTTTTCCGGAAAACGCCACAATTTTTTGCAGAAACTTATTGCTCTTTTTCTTTGTTTTTTTCATGACAGATGTGGGACCAAAGAGTTCATAGGGTTCTCACATGGCTATTTCATCTCAAACACTCAAGGTAATTCTTGAAGAATTCAAATCCAAATTGTATGACACATTGGATGCTAAATTGCATGACCCTGCAAATGGTCTCAATAATAGTTTTCATAGTATTCGAGATTCATTGGATAACATACAATAGATATTTATTATGGTAGACATCAGGGATGAATATAATCAAGAAATATATGCTTGGTATGATTTTGAGGCCGATTTTGATGATTGGTATATGGATAGTTATCATTTCTGGGATGACAACCACTTTCATATTTTATTTGATGACTCTAATCCACCTTCTATAGAGAGCATCAATATGAAAAATCGAGAGCCAACGATTATTACCAGTGTTGATCCTGCATATTCTACAGTGGTATTATTCCTTCTAGATTTTGCTACAACCCTTTTCCACTATGTGGATGAATATTCTTATTTGGATCCACATGACAAGTGTCAGTCTTTGGAGCATCATTTTGAGTTGGTTATTGGGTTCCAAAATCTTCCACGGGGAGTTCACATGAGCACTTGGACATGGGACCTGGGCTTACAATGGTGGTTGGACTACTTCAGCATGGTGTCTTTCCTTTCTACATGGGACATTGTTTCTTCAGTCTTCTTCAGCATTATGGTCCACAATTATCCATGGGACCCTGGTATATGGTTGTATATCAAGCATTGAGAACAACGCTTTCATAAGGGGGATGGAATGTAAGGTAGCTAGAGAGGTAGTGGGGGGGGCCAAAGGGCCCATAGTGATAATAGTGGAGGTCATTCAATGTA
>SNQJ01S0005012.1:77520-95823 GCA_010110895.2 Picea sitchensis
CATTTTGGTCAAGTCCCTAGTTTCTTCAATGGTGGAGACCTTAGCATCATACTTCAAGAGAAGTGATCTCAACACTTTTTGTACAACCAATGATTCATCGAGCTCTTCACCTAATCCTCTGATAGCATTAACAACTTCATCAACTCTAAGAAGATAGGTTGCATCATCTTCCTTTTCATTCATCTTCAAATTTTCAAATTCTGTTCTATGTCGTTGAAGCTTGACTTGCTTAACTTTTGGATCACATTCGTAGATATTCTTGAGTTTGTCCCATACCTCTTTAGCAGTGTTGCATCCCATCACTTTTCCAGCAATGGTTGGTGTCAATGCTACTAGAATAACATGTCTGGATTTTGAATTACAACTCATAAGATTCTTCTCATTTGGATCGGTTGGAGCATTATTTAGGATTACATAACCATTCACAACTGAGTACCAAATGTCTACTCCCAAAGCCATTAGGTAAGTTTTCACTCTATCACTCCAGTATGCATAATTTCTTCCATAAAATTTTTGAATCCCATTCGAAATGTGCTCATGGTCATCCATCTCTGCTCAAGATTTTCCTTCCAGTGGTTAAACTGTTCTGAAGGAAACCTACTCTAATACCAATTGTTGATACTGAGAGTGGGGTGAATCAGTATCAAGTACAATTTAAAAACCTTTTTCAACTTATAATTAAACCATTCAATTATATCCAATGAGCAATGAACAATAGTATAAGAGTTACACCAATACACCACAACACACCATGCACAATATATGAGAAATAATCAACAGTTTTTGTTCAAGGGAAGTAATGACTTCCAAAGGTAGCTATAGATTCCAAATGTAGAGGGAGGGATAAACCTCCAAGAGGAAGATACAATCCTCCAATATCAAGAGATATTTGAACTCTCCATCCTTACCCCTTCCTTCCACCCAAGAATATATGAGAGATAATAAAACTTTACATTAAATCATCACCATCAACCAATCATCACATAGAACCTGATAATGTTTCCTAAGACTTCTTCAATTTTTGCAATTCTTCAATTCTTGGAGTACTCTGATCCTGTAGATAATATTACTCAATGTATTCTCTAAAACTCCTCTAATTTTCACTCCTTGAATCCTCCCCAAAAAGAGGTTATAGAAAGAATGGTAGACTTTATTCAATTCTGGTCTATTCAGAAGACCCAACTTGTACAGCATGCCCCATGCTCAATATTTAACATCCGATTCTAAAACTCACACAAACAAAAATAAAGTCTGTACTCTTTTCAATGGAAGTGGGCCCACTTCATTTGGACTCTGTATGAAGAATTTATGACTTTTTTACCCGGAACACCTATTTATTGACTAGCTTCAGGACTGGTCACAAACCCTATCTTCCACAGAGTGTACCTCCATAATTATAGAGAATCAAGAGCTAAAAGTTTTTCCAAAGGTACCTTGATATGTATTATAAACACCATAGAGATTTCACCATCTGAACCATTCTAGAAAAAAAGTTATAGCAAAAATGGTAAGATGACCTGAAAATAACATACCTTAGAACAAATCACCAAAAGACTTCATCCTCCCTTGAAATCTTGCCTTAGTTTCTTCTTATTACCTCTAAAATTTGACTTGTATAAAATGAATTTATAATGATGTTTATTTATACCATTTATGTAACTTCCTTTAAACATTAGGGCTGACCTGACACTTTCTTATTTTATAATTCTTTTCTTTAATTATCTTCAGGGCCTACATGTACTTCCTTCTTCAATTCACTTTGTCATCTTCAAAAATTCATTTCTCCTCAACCATGAGGATCCACATGACATGCCACATACCACCAGAAACAACATGATGTATACTATCCATCCATGGGTGTTGTATTTGCATGTGCATTTTCCTTCGTGTCCAAATACCTTCATCAATCTTGCGGTCCAAAACCTATGACTAGGGTTGACATCAATGACAACAATCAATCTTCCAACAAATACAAGCGCCATCAATATCTCAAAGAACCTCGTAATGAACTCCAATATGAGGCACATTCCAATCAAGTATCACTTTCTATGGTAGCAGGTTGCAGAAACGAACATCAGAGTTGAGTATGTGGGCACAAAATAACAAGTGGAGGACATCTTTACAAAACCACTTCCATAGGAAGCCTTTGAATATCTTTGCAAGAGACTAGGAGTAATTTCTACTCCAAAATGAATACTTTTGAATTCTTATCTTATATGTCTTAGATGTACATGAGGAAGCACCATAAATAGGAAAAAGGGGGTGAGTTTTATTAGATGCAAAAGGTAAATTCTTAGAGAGAGAGCATAGAGGCATGTTTCCAAGGGGAGCAATTGTCACAAGGGAAGAATGAGTGATATGACTTCGTAGTGATACCCTTTATCAAAGGGGGAGATATTATTCATATGAATGGAAAGAGAGTAATCAAAGGATTATAAACACAAAGAAAAATCAAAGTCACATAGACAGGGGGAGCAACCCCAAGGAGTGTTCAGTTAGGGGAAACAACCCCAAATGGAGATACCCTTTGCCATTGATTTCAATGGGAGATAGATAGAAACATTGATAAAGAGTATAGGCATGAATGTTATCATGACTAAGTGTTGCCATCAATGTCTGTGTTTCCATCAATGCCAAAGGGGGATATTTTCAGGAAGTTGACTTAGGTTGATGGATAGTTGGTATGTATTATTGGTTGTCATTGATGTAAACTATTGGAGAGTGATATTGAAGATTGATGTCAACCCTTAGTGATTGATGTCAACCCTTGGAGAAAGTACGGTAGAAAATTCTAGTAGCACAATGGTTTGGGTAATGGACCCAAGTTTTTTTTATGTAAAGATGACTCATCATTGTCTTTTCATGGTTGATAATAAGTACAAATCAATGAAATCCAAAGTTTTCCCCTTATGGTAAAATCCCTCACGGGAAGACGCTTTGCGGATTGAGTTATCCTAGAAGTATGGTTAGAGAGCCCATGCTTATTTGTGGAATAATGAGATGAAGGCCAATGAATTTTTCATTTAAAGTATCCTAGATATATATTTCTTGTCATGGAATTTCTAGGGGTATGTGGAACATCACATAACTCCTCACGGTTAGAGAGTTATGTGCATGAGAAGTTGGAGAACCCAAGTTTGGGTAATGGACCCAAATTTTTTTGATTGATAACGGTATTATTTTTTATATATATTCAGGTAATACTATTTTATATGGATAGTGCATGTCATTCCATTTCTGGTGGTATGTGGAACATCACATAAATCCTCATGGTTTGAGATTTATGGCCTTACGAAGTTGGAGGACCCTCATATGTCATCTAGAAGCCCCAAAAGGTCAAAGTAGTCAAAGTGGTTTAAGAGATTTTAAAGGTAAATAATAAAGTGAAGTGATGATCACACTACAATTCAAAGTGAATACAAAATAAATTATTTAAATAATAAATTTAATGGAGAAATTAGAAGTGGGTTAACCCTAAAATAAGGAAAGTGGGCAAAGTGACCTAGAAGATGTTTTTAAGGAAACTACTTGGAGAGTATAAATAAGAGGCAAGGTTCTCTGATTTTACATCACACTTGAGCATATTGAATATCTATAGGTGTATGAGGTAAAAAAATTATATCTAAGCCGAATTTATGAGGAAAGGTGAAGAAAAGAAGGCCAGAATTCAAGAAAGGATAAATTCATTTGATGATGTTTTCTAAGGTATGTTATTTACAGGTCATCTCACCATTTTCGCAATAAATTATTTTCTAGAATGATTCATACTGTGATATTTATATTCCCTTGAGGATACATATCCAAGTATCTTTGGTAAAAAATTAATATTGTGGGTCGTTGTATGTTTGGATTTACACTCCATGGAAAATAAGGTTTGTGGCTAGTCCTGAAACTAGTCTAAAACGGGTGTTTCGGGTAACAACGTAATAAATTATTCATAACAGATCCAAATTGAGTAAGAATTTTTTTTTTTGTTAGAGTATAGTATTTATTATGTTGTGTAACAGTTTCATATCGATTCAATAAATATTCCCTGCAGTTCAAGCTCTACAAGGTCGCTCTCTAGAATAAGCTAGAATTCAGCAATGTATGTCATTTTTTCTATAAATATTTTTCTGTGACGTTCCAAGTAGTGACACCTAGAGGAATTGCATAAAGAAAACTGAAGAACATTGTGTATCAGTTTCATATATTTATTCATTATAGGTACAAAGTTATGATTATTTCAAGTTAGGGTTGTTGACTAATCCAAAACTAGTCATGTGAGACTAAAGAAAAATTTGATGAAAATGCTAGTCTCTTGTTTTTTAAAGTTAAGAAAGGTTTGAAGTTATGTGATAATATACACTAGGCATATTACAGAGTTACAAATCATATTTGGATGATGAAATTGATAAGGTATTTTGGTTGAGGTACAAGTTGGGTACATGGTTGAGACAGTAGTTAATGAGTTGGCATGTAGGTGTATAGCTAATGATGTTGGTAAATATTGATGAGTCATAGTCGATAAGTACTTGAAACATGATTGGTACATACTTGGTACATGGTTGGTTGCACTTATTTATGGTACAGGTTGATTGCAAATTGTTTGGTACAGGTTGGTGCATGGTTGTTGCACTTGTTTATGGTACATGTTGGTGTCTGGTTGATGAACTTGTCTATGGTATAGGTTGATTATAGGTTGAGATATAGGTTGATGCATGGTTTATGCATGGTTCAAGTTTATTGGTATAGGTTTACAATGGTATATATCACAATGATAGTTTGATAGTGGTTCCATCATTCTACGTCTACTTCAGGGCGGTTGGACGGGGCAAGAACAGGTGGTTGTAGCCACCTTCTAGTTGTATCTGGAGAACATAGGGGGTTGTAACCTCCTTCTGGGTGTAGCTAGAGAATTGGGGAGTTGGATCTTCCCTCAGGTTATATCTTGAGAAACTAGGGGGTTGGAGCCTCCTTCCAGTTGCAGCTGGAAAACAAAGGAAGTTGATGCTTCCAATGAATGTAATTCTTCAAGACATATAAGAAAAAACATTTCGTGGTTTTCTCCTGATTTGGGTTTCCACGTAAAACACTGGTGTAATGTCTATGTGCATGATTTTTCATTTCCTATTGATCATTATTGGATAATAATTCTACATCGATATAACACTTGTATTATTTGGAGAAAAAGGATTATAATTATGCTATTACTGATTCATCCCCCCTCACTCAGTAATCCAACATTCATTCCATGCATTTCAATTGAATTTGCGGTGGTAAAAAAAGGATCATTTGGTTTGTTCATATCTATCACGATATGCTTGAGGTAATTTTCTATGTTTATTCTGATCTTGTTGGGTTGCCCATTTTATGGCAGCCACAAATGAGACTGATCTGTAGAAAAATAACCATGTAGTTGTTCTGACCAATCTCTACTAAAAAAAAAACCATAAACTTCAGGAATGTCAACAACAATAATATTGATTACTTCATGAACTTTGGGATTGGACAATAATCTAATCAACAAATTTTTTAGTTCACCAACGAATTTGACATTCGTTCGATATAGCTGAATGATTTTTAAATCAGAAGGTTTTACTTCTACATTAATTTTCTAGCATACAGATAGAGACATCACAATTAATGATGCACAAGAGTCAACCATACAGTTATGTGCATTCCTATTAAAATTTTCAAAATTTAATAAAAAAGGAGGCACATTATTTCGTGCAGAAACAACAGAATTTTGTTGATTTTTTATTGTTGTTCCTGAAACAGTTTTATCTAAGTTTACTACAATTTTTTCTGATAAGTCCCTTTTTGTTGGCATTTTTATAGGAAGAATGTGCTTTTCATTGATGGAAAGAACAAGAGAAAACCAAACCTTGAGAGTGTAGAAGATAAGAAAGCTCAAAAGCGATAGCAGGTTCCAGAAATGCAGACAAGATCCAAGAGATAGACTCACATGAGGAGAAAAGGTCGATAAAACCTTCTAAGTCAGAGATATGAGAAATCTCAGGAGGAATAACAACAATGGTCATTGGATCACTAATCCTGAATACCTGATGACCGCTAGATCAATGTCCAGTGCCTAGACGAAGCGCAGAGGATAAGTATGGATCTGATCCATTGGATCTGAGCGTCGAGGATCAACAATCGTTGGATTCAGAAATACATGCATGAAGTTTAATATTTTGTATCAGCATAGGAGAGTGGACTTTTCAAAGTCATGAAGTAATGAAGTAAGTAGGGATCGTCCATCATCAAGACTGATAGGTGGCACATGATCCACAACTCCAAATAAAATCACTTCGAGAATCTTCAGTTTGAGATCTGAAATCCCCGAAGTCTAGAGAGCTTGAGAACCAGAGTAAACATCAATTGTCAGATCATTTTAATGTGTAAGGATAGGATAAGATAGAAAAGAAGCATCGCAGAAATATCAATTTGTCAATCTAGGAACATGATTGAAGAGCAACATTTAGTTCAGGTCTAAAAGTTGCGAGGAGGTTATTGTTCAGGGATTCTCACTTTGGAATAATTGGCGACTTGAAAAGTAGAAATACCCAAAGTCTTGAAGGTCGAAGTCCTGAAGTGACTGAGGATCCACATCAATAATCCTATGTCACCAAGGACATGTTGAACAAACAGACAATGGCAAGTGTCAAGTTGATTCAACATTTCAGGTACGTGCAAATCACAAATCCAAGTGACACGTGCAAGCTACTATTCTCATGACACATCATCAAGTGACATAAGTAAGTGATGTCACTCTGGGATTTTTACCACAAGCGATTAGCCTAAAGTTCTGAACACCGAATAACCAAAGAATATCTAGACCATCGATCCCTAGAAGGACGTGTGGCAGAAATCTGTGCATTTCGGGGAAAGACACTCCAGAAAAAGTGAACAAAAAAAGTTAAGAGTTGAGATTCCTGAACCCCAGAAACCCGAAGTCAATCTCAATCGTCTGATTATGAGAGACATGCATCAAACGCTCACTAACTCTGGATAAAAGCAAAGGAAGGAGGAAAGGTTGGAAAGTTGATATTGTCGAACCTTGAATACCCGAAGGGATTGTGACCATTGATTCAAGGAAGGATGTCAAAAAGTATTCCATTTTGGAAGATATCCAGTTAGAAGAAACGAGAAGTTGAGACTTGAAATCTACGAAGTCTGGAAACCTGAAGGAGATCTCGACCGTTGATCCAAAAGGGGACATGCATCAGTGGATTATCAGCTCCATTAAAAAGAAAAGGAAGGTTGAAAGGCCCGAAAGTTGAGATCTCTAAACCTCGAATACCCAAAGGGATTGTGATCGTCGATCCAAAAGGGACACGTTTCATTGGATCGTTGACTCTAGGTGAAATTCTCTAGGAGCAAGTCAAGCTTAAGAATCGAGACTCCCAAAGACCAAAAGGTGAAATCAATCTCATTCGTTGGTTTGAAGCGCCACATGTCACGTGGTCGTTGAAACTAATTATCACACATGGATGGAGGAAATAAGCCAAGAAAAGACAAGAGATCCGAGTTGTTGATCGAGGGAATCTGTCAAAGACCAAGATATCGACAATCACACATGATTGTGGGATCAGAAGTTTCTCGCAAGTTAATTTTTTAAGGGCAGGCTACAATTGAAACCACAGTATCGGAGAAAGGGTAAGTGGCATCTAGAAGTAGATTGTGGGGAGACAAACCAGTAATCCCAAAATCATTGTTGGGTGCACTCGCAATCAGTCACCTATGCAAAGACAAAGCCCAAGGTCACATGCGAAAGGGGGATAACGAGAAGAGAGCTCGCTCCCACAATCTTAGGGTCATGTAAACTTCATCACCCAAGGTCATATTGAAATAAAGGGGGCTAGTGCTCGCTAGACCAAGAACGTGAAGTGACTTTTGAATAAGTGTTTTGTCACCACTGGTGGTCATGTGAAGGTAGGGTCTTAGAAGCCAAAGAATCCATAATTGAATGGTTGTAACTGACAAAGAAGACGAAGAGTTTTGACAGCCAAAGAAGCCAAATAATCTTTAGATAATTGCCACTGATGATGAACAGATACTGCATAACTGCCATAGAAGACAATGAGTTGCTATGATGACCGAGCAGAGTACTTGACATGAGAATGAAATGCAGAACATTGAACAGTGTGTGTTAATTTGATAGTGATGCATGTGGGTAGGTAGAGAGGAAGAGCAATACCTAAAGAGGAGATCAGAGATGCAGTGTATAGCATGCAAAGGCACCACAGAGTATAAATAGAATAAAGATAAGCTGAACATGGTATCGATGTGTGCAACAAGAGAATGAATAGAGGATAGAAGAGGAATAGATAATAGAAGATGGAAGAGATAGACCAAGTAAAGTTTTGTAATATTCAATCAGGGTGGCAGGGTAGTGCTAGGGAGGATTGTAGTCCTCTAAATTCTAGTTGGTGCTAGAAGATATTCTGGGAGTTGGTGCTTCCTTCTAGTGGGTGCTAGAGAAATCTGGGAGTTGGTGATTCCATCCAGTTGGTTCTAGAGAAATCTAAGAGTTGGTGCTCTCTACAATTTGTATCTTGCTATCATAGGTTGTAGCCTCATATTTGAGTTGGAGCTCAAAGACTGTGATTTACATGAAATTTGGAGCTTGATTGACATCCTAAGAAGAAGAGGTTTTCTCCCTTTATGGGTTTCCTCATGAGAAATATGTGTATCTGTATATTTCATGTGATGGATCAAATATTGTTTATCTATGAATGTTAAGTTATCAGTAACAAATTAAATAATAACTTAAAAAGATTCAGAAAATAAAAAAACGTTTCAAGCTTATATCATAACTGATTCACCCCCACCCCTCTCAGTTATATTTCCAACACTTTTATCTTGATTTTTAGATGCGTTTTTACTTGGGACATTTCTAACTATGTTTAAGTCAATTTATGCTGATTTTTTGCTGCTAACATCATTCTTTTTATTATTTTCAGCAATGCTTTGGAGCATTTTCTGCAAAATGAGTGGAAATTTCAACAATTCAAAAACATAAATATTTTCTCTTAATTTTTTCAGATCTTCAATTAAATCATACTCTAAAAATGGGGCAGATAATTTTTGTCTAGTTTCAGTTTTCTTTGGTTGTTTTGAAACCAGATTTTTACTTGTTTCGAGTGGAGACTTGTTTTGTATTTTACTTCTAGCGTTGTAGGGGTGGACAGTTTCAAAATTTTCTTGAAAAATATTGTCCGACAGGTGACCAAAAATGGGAGGAGATGAGTCTTCCTCTTATAGTACCTCTTCCTCAACTGTATCATCAGAATTTTCAGGAGGAGTAGAAACAAAACTATCATGTGCTTCCAATATTGTTTGCAAAGCATATTGTAAACTTTCAAAATTTATACCTTCTGTGGTCGGGTTTGGTCAGTTTGGAGGGAAAGGTTTTCTAAAAGGAGGTTTTAAACTTCCTTTACTTGTAGATGCCTCCTCGACGAATATTTTCAAGTCAATGACCTGATTGGATAGTTTCTAGAAATCTTTCTGCAAGCTCTCCAAGTCCAATGTTTCTTATTGATTTTTAACTTGAGAAGGTTTAGCGAGAATTTCTATTTCCATCTTAGAATATGAATTTGTTTCAACCTCACTACTTAGATTATCTTTTAGGCTCAATACGTATTTCTCAATCGGGCTTGCCTCCTCAAAGGATTCTAACAACATGTTCTTTTTGGACCTTTTAACCTATATGGTTATGTTGTTATGCAGGGCCTTCATATAATATGCAACAATTAAGTTTTCTGTAGGCATCGAATCTATAGGGATTTTTTTTTTTAGTGTTAGGAATCTCTAGTTAAAGTATTTAACTTTTTCTTTAGGGTTCGTCTTTAATATAGAGAGTTCCATTACCAAGACTTCTGGAGATTTATCATCTCCAAATTTTTCTAGAAAGTAGGTTTCGAACTTGTCCCAAGAGATAATGGTCTGAGGTTGTTGATAAAAATACCAGGTTGAGGCATTCCCCTCAAAAGTGTAAGGAAATAATATGCACACGACATCTTCGTGTTCGACACTCTGGAGTCTAATAGCTAGCATAAATTTCTTGATGTGATCCTCAGCTGACTGCTTCGAATCTGGATCAAATTTGGGCAGCGATTTCTCTGGATGTTTAGGCAATGGGTGTTGAGGTCCAAGCACAGCCACTTCATCATGATTGATCCAAGGTCTAGAAGGATTATTTTTGTTTTCCACGAGAGTTGGTGGAGTCGAAGTTTGGGATGGTTCAGAAGAAGAACTGCCTTTGTTTGAGGATTCACCTCCCGAGTGTGGTAGGAGAGTGATTTTATCCATTTAAGAGATCATAACTTCCCCCTGCCAGTGCGTGCGATAATCATGAGATCGGAGAGGATCCTGGAAATAATAATTCAGAACTTACCTACCTGTCTATTTTCACTGTGTTGGTTAACAGTAGTCACATGTTTGGAGAATTTCAATCTGTAGTGGAGACAACAGGTGGGCGAGCTAGCATGGCACACCCTAGCAGAGTTGTTAAGTGATTGAAAGAGTTTTTGAAGAATCTAGTCACTTTGGTCCTTGTCCTTCGACAGATCTGTACATCCAATGTTGGCAGTGCATGTTTCCTTTATGTTTTCCAATGACATACTTTGAATAACGGGCATAACCGAGCCACTGGGAAATGCATGGAAGGCATGGGCTAGTTGTTTGTCCTTATCGGTATCTGAATTGGAGTCCACCACTTACCGCAGGTAGTAAAACAAGGAAGTTGGGTGATCGATGCACTTGCTATTACAAAAATAGTCGAAGGTAGTGTCTCCATAACTGTTTTCATTTACATAGGTTTTAATGGAAAAAGTATTTCCATGCTGAAGGACAGAACTATGGAAACTTTAAACAGATTGACAATCAACCAAAGTTCATGCTGCCCCTAGTCATGGTTCTTCTCTTGGATACCTTTTTGGTGGTCCACCGAGTGAATGAGCGGGATGGGTTAGTTCCAGGCTACAAGTTGAGGAGAAAGGAACGAAATGGTCACCTTCCCCACCATGCTTTCCTTTCTCCCGCAGACAAAAATACATTATGATTCATGTGATTGTCTATAACCAAGCTTAAAGACCTGCTCGCGAATGCGATGTGGACATTCATTTTGTTCCATTTTCTTCCATGGTTTCTATGCATTTAAAACTAAGGATGGTTATGTTTATTTCATTGTTTTTAGTTTTATGTTATTATTTTTTTTATTTTTTTATTTTTGTATTTTTGTATTTATATATATGTTTTTATTTTTATTTCTATAAATTTAAAATTAAAAGAGTCCTAAACATTTTGGTGTTTTATCATTTTTTTTTAATTGCTTTATTCTTAAATTTAAAAGAAGACAAATTCAAATAAAATTAAAGAGAATAGGTTTATTAGCAAATGGAGACAAAATGAATTGCAAATTGAAGATGAAAAATTGATTAAGTATGTTTTCAAATCATCAACTAATTCATTGAGACATCCTACTTTCATATCCTCGAGATCGCACGAAGCACGGAGGAGAGCATACTTATTCAATGCTAAAGAAAAAACTGAAAATAACTTCCTACCTATTCTACTCTAATTAAAATTTAGAGATTAGTTATGTGTAATCAAATAGACAATGTAACCATAATCGCAATAGTAATAAGAATATGTTCACTATGAATTTTACAAATGAAAATCGAAAATATATATAACCATGCGAAATTAAGTGTGAAACTGTAAATTAACAAAATAAAAAGAAAATTAAATGGATCTAACCTGGTACCTGCTTGAAGCCATCATTCGATACTGCTTTCGTAGGCATAGTTTTCACTCCTCAGATCATGTCGCAAATCCTCGTTATCCTCCTTGATCTCCTGCTCGCATAATTGTTCATCATCAGATGTGCAAGGTTCCTTGTATGTTGTTTCTTCATTTGCCTCTGGAGGAGTAATTAAGTTTTTGGATGCTGTCAAGATCTCCTCTTCCAGAGAGGAGATCCTAACTTTTTCTAGGATCTGAGTGAACTGTTCTAAGCTTATACTCATTCAAAAATCATTTTAATGAAAATCAAACCAAATACTAGAAAAAAAATGTAAATAAAAAACTAGTACAAAACAAGTACAAAACAAGTGCGAAATGAGTACAAAACCAAAGATGAACAAAATCAAAAGCAAACTAGTATGAAAGAAGAAACTAATTCACAATCAAAAATAAGAAATTAAAACTATTTGTAAAAATAAAACACACCAAACTTGAACTCCTTGCGTTACTGAGACCCTGTTGTCACCAGGTTATCTGTTCGCACAGTTAGCTCATCAAAAATAAAAAATAAATTTGTATAAATAAAAACATACTTTTGCATAAAATAAAATCAATTGCACACAACTGAAAATTAAATCTAACTCTAACCCTTTTAACACCTCCCCGGCAACGGCGCCAAAATGTCGAGCAAATTATATGATAGTAATTGCGACATAAATTATCAATCCGGAGTCGTAATCTTATGATATGTACGCAAAGTATGTGAAGGGTAAGAGGATTTCTAATCTATGCTAATGATTGAAAAGAAACATTTTAAACTATTGTCGTTGAATCTAAATCTAAGAAAGCACAAAATATGCAACTAATCTATGAAAGGAGACTATCATAATGCTACATAAACTTGAGAGTGAAACTGAATCTACGAAATCAAATGAGACATTATCTAACTATGAAAGAGAAAACTTAATCTAACTATGAAAGCATGAAATCTAGAATTAATCTATGAAAACATGACAGTGCATAAATTAAATCTAATGAAAGCATTTTAAAAACATCTACAACAACACACGACAAAAAGGTAAACAACAAACCACTATGAGAAAGTAAAATCTTGCATTAAAACAATCCAACACATGACAAATAATGAAAATCACTATCTCAAAACTACAAGACTATGAATCAAAGCTCTATGAATCAAAGTTCCAATCTTCTGTTCTCTATTTCTAGAGAGAGGCCTCCTCCCGAATGAGGAGAGAACCCTCTTATTTATACATAAATGAAGATAAGAGACTGATAATTACAGATCCACTTTTCTCTCAACCTATCCCTTCAAATCCTCCACAAATATCTTGGATAAGATATTCTATCTCCATGATCTTCTCCTTGAAGTGAGCTTGAATGATTATCTCCACATCTTCAAAGAAGATAAAATCCGAATTTGAATCTAGGTGGTGATTTTTGACTTTGTGAAAATCTTCAAATATGCCTGTAGTCATCACAAAACGCATCCAACTTTGAGATATAATGAAAATATGTTAATTTTCTAATATTTAGTCACAAATTCTCTTAAAAATACTCAAAATAAATAATTTGGAAAATGGAAATGTAAGCCCATATGTTTTTATGAAAGTGATGATAATTATGGTTTTATGGAAGAATGAAATGGAAATAAAGGCGACAAATGGTATATGAAAGATGAATAAAGTGTCGTATTTTTGCGACCCAACAACAGGCACATCAGGAAGAAGGCATTTCGACAAGGTGATCTAGTGCTGGTATATGACAGTAAGTTCATCAAGCATCTTGGGAAGTTCAGAACGCGTTGGCTCGGGCCATATGAGGTCGCTCATGTTACAAAAGGAGGAGCTGCGTAGTTGAAGACTTTAAAGGGAGAGTGGGAGGAAGGATTAGTGAATGGGAGTTGGCTGAAGTTGTACTATGACAACCTACCACCTTCCAGCTCTAAGTAAAAGCATAAGGAAAAAGGTCTAGGTACCAGGTGCAGTTGAAATTGGGTACCAGACATAAAAAAGAAAGGTTGCACAAGGAAGGAGAGGAGGCATAGAGCAGAAAGAAAAGGCTACAATGCACAGTATGAATTCAAAGTAAAATAAAAGAATCAGATATGAAGTGCCTCAGGACAAGTCACAGGTGAGTGTTGGGGGCTTGTTGGCCCTTGGTTAGGGAATTAAGAAAAGAACAATGGAGAAAAGGAAAAATGACAACTTCACGGAAGACATAGTGACTATTACTGGGTCGAAGTGAGAAAAATAGCATAAAAGATGGAGCAAAGCCTGAGAAAGCAAGTCATTGGATGAGGATATTGAGGATGACAGATCATCAAAGAAGAATAATCATGGACAACTCAGCAAGTGGAAAAATCCACCATTAGATTCTTTGGAGCACTACACTAGAAGGAAGGAAAGACAAGCTGGAGAAGCCCTGAAAACGTGGGTTAAGTTGACCTAGGGTTTTAGACACCTAGGGTTTTGACACCTAGGTTTCGGCCTAAGGATGTCGATGAGTGATTGTAGAATATAAATAAGAACCTATATGAGGGAAGAGGGTTCGTTCAGGATTGAGTTGTTAGATATAGTTGTATTGTTTGATATGAGTGATTACTGTGTGAGAGACAGAAGTGTTGAGTGAAGAGCCTTCTGGTATTGTAAGATCTTCAGCTGGGTGCAAAGATCAACCCTGCAGTTGGGTGCACAGAGAGGGGAGAGATAGAGAGAAGAGAGAAGATTTGTTGGTTAGGAGTGCAAATCAGAACTATATGATTTCATCTTAATATATCATAAATCATAGTTATGTGGACATAGCCCTAGAGAGAGGGTGAACCACGTATATATGTCTTGTGTGTGTGATTGATGTTGTGTTATTTTTCCTTGATATAATGTTATTCCATTTTTGTGGTAGATATGATAGATGTATGGAATATATCTATGCTGATAAGTGATATATGCATGTTTTATTGTTCTAGTATCGTATCCAATTGATATTTCCCTTGGTTGTAGACATTTTTGTCCTACAACCCCCCAATAGTTGCTTCGAGTGAGATTGCATCTTCTTCGCAGGTTTAGATAAAAGGGCCAGTAGTTAGGGCTTGTTGGTGCACTCTTGGAGATGAACCCTGGGTTTTCCCCTATGCCAACAAACATGTACCAATAAACTCGAATCATGCATCAACCATGCATCAACCTATACCTCAACCTGTAATCAACCTGTACCATAAACAAGTGCATCAACCATGCACCAACCTATACCAAACAATTTGTAATCAACCTGTACCATAAAAAAGTGCAACCAACCATGTACCAAGTATGTACCAATCATGTTTCAAGTACCCATCAACTATGACTCATCATTATGTACCAACATCATCAACTATACACCTCATGTATGTGTCAACTCATCAACTACTTGTCTCAACCATGTACCCAACTTGTACCTAAACAAAAATACTTCATCAATTTCATCATCCAAATATGATTTGTAACTCTATAATAAACTTGGTGTATATGATCACATACCTTCAAACCTTCCTTAACTTTAACAATAAGAGACTATCATTTTCATCAAACGTTTCTTTAGTCTCACAAGACTAGTTTTGGATTAATCAACAACCATAACTTGAAATAATCATAACTTTGTGCCTATAATGAATAAAGATCTGAAAATGATACAAAATGTTGTTCAATGTTTTTTATGCAATTCCTCCAGGTGTCACTACTTGGAACCTCTCAAAAAAGGAGTTATGGAAAAAATGGCACACCTTGTTGAATTTTGGATTATTCTAGAGAGAGACCTTGTAGAGCATGCCCTGAATGGAATATTTGTTGAATTGATCTAAAATTTTCACATAGAATACTACAAACTGTAATATAACCACACATTTTTTCTTACTTAATTTTGATATGATATGAAGAAGGTATGATATTTTTACTCGAAACACTTGTTTTTTACTAGTTTCAGGACTAGCCACAAACCCTATTTTCCACGGAGTGTAACTCCAAAAATACAATGCCCCACAAGATTAATGTTTTACCATAGATACTTGGATATGTTTCCTCAATGGAATAGAAATTTCAAATTCTGACTCATTCTAGAAAAAAAATTATTGTGAAAATGGTGAGATGAACTGAAAAAAACATACCTTAGCAAACATCATCAAAAGAATTTATCCTTCCTTGAATTATGGCCTTCATTTCTTCACTTTCTTCAAAAATTAGGCTTAGGTATACTTTGGTTACCTCAAAAACCTATATGTATTCAATATTCTCAAGTGTGTCTTAAATGAGAGAGCCTTGCCTCTTATTTATACTCTCCAAGTAGCTTCCTTAAAAACATCTTCTAGGTCACTTTGTCCATTTCCTTATTTTAGGGTTAACCCACTTCTAATTTCTCCATTAAATTTATTATTGAATTAATTTATTTTGTATTCAATTTGAATTATAGTACACTCATCACTTAAATTTATTATTTACCTTTTAAAATATCTTAAACCACTTTGACTACTTTGACCTTTTGGGGCTTCTAGATGACATATGAGGGTCCTCCAACTTCCTAAAGCCATAAATCTCAAACCATGAGGAGTTATGAGATGTTCCACATACCACCAAAAATGGAATGACATGTGCTATCCATATAGAATAGTGTTACCTGAAAATATATCAAAACTCATACCGTTATCCACCAAACAAACTTGGCTCCATTACCCAAACCTGGGTTCTCCAACTTCTCATGGCCATAACTCTCTAACCGTGAGGAGTTATGTGACGTTCCACATACCACCGAAAATGGAATGACATGCACTATCCATATAGGATAGCTTCACTGAAAAATTCACTAGCATTTATCTCATTATTCCACAAATAATCATGGGTTCTCTAACCATACTTCTAGGATAACTCAATCTGGAAAGCATCTTCCCGTGAGGGATTTCACCATAAGGGGGCCACTTTGGAGTTCATCCATATATATACTTATTGTCAACCATGAAAATAAAATAACGATTCATCTTTACATCAAACTATCTTGGGTCCATTACCCAACCTTTGTGCTACAAGTCTTGTTCAATGGTTGACATCAATGACAACCAACCTTAATTTACAATTGAAATTTTCAAAAGATTTTGATTTGTTCTAATTTGTCAGAGAACATAAACTATGACAACCAACCTTGTAGATATTGAAATTTTCAAAATCTTATGATTTGTTCTTGAGAAAGAAAACTACAGTCATTCTTGTATAATCATCAAATAATAACATAAAGCATCTCTCACCTTTTAATCCCTTTGTTGTAGTTGGTCCAACTAGATCAGTATGCATAATTTCCACTGGTCTTGTTGTTGAATATTCCTTTGATTTGAACCTGGTCTTTGTTTTCTTTCCTTGTTGACAATGCTTGGATAAAGTGTTGGTTGGTTTTTTGATCTGGGGTATTTCTCTGACTGCTTCTCTTTTGCTAACTTTGACAATGTTATCAAAATGCATGTGACCCATTCTTATGTGCCATAGACAACTTTCATCTTTCTTTCCTAAACAACACTTTTCATTTCCAATTTCACTTAACACATATATGTTGCTTGAAGTTCTTGCAGTTGTACCAACCAATTTCCATGAATCTTCTCTTCTTATCTCACACTTTTGTGAATCGAAAGTAGCTTTATGACCTTGGTCACACATTTGACTCACACTTAGAATATTATGTTTCATATATTCTACCAGTAGAACATTTTTTGCCTTTTTATTTTTTTTCCCAATTCGGATTGTGCCTTCTCCAATGATTTTTGTTGAATTATCATTTTCGAAGGAGACTGATCCATTTCTTTCCTTTCGCAATGTAATAAATTTGTCTCTATCACCTGTCATGTGTTTTGAACACCCACTGTCAAAATACCAACCATGTTTCTTCTGCTTAGCTTGTAGAGTGATTGTGCATTCTTCATTGCTATATTGATCCTTGTTTTCTTATCCATGTCATTTTCTGAGGTTCTTGTCTATGACTATTGTTATTTTGTTGAGGTTCTTTAGGAGGGACTGTCATTCTGCAATTTTTGGCCATGTGTCTAAAATTGTTACATTTGTAACATTCCACTTCAGTGCTCAAAGATTCAAACTTGGTGTAACTTCTTCTTTTTGTTTCACTAGGTCTTCTTGAGTAACCCCTTTGTGTATACTCTCAAAGTTGTTATTGCTCATGTTGTTAGCTCGACAATTCACAGCTTTAAGTCCAAAATTATTACATGCATAACATAAACCAAAAAATATAGTTTGATACCTGGGAGTTGAATATCTTCTGAAATAAGGTGCTCTTATGAATCCTTCTTCTTCTTTAGGCCTATCCATCTATTGTTGATTATGAAATCTAAATCTTCTAGGTGGAGGATTATTTGTTGGACACACCTACCACACTTAGAGGGGGAGTGAATGAGTGTGGGGCTCTTTTTCCCAAAACTGCCCTCTTGCACAAAAACTCATCAATTAGCATTCAACATTTATTCATTACCTATTGTTGTCATTTATAACCAGTTAGATGTGAGCACATATCAACAACATATATCAGCAA
>SNQJ01S0005012.1:95833-106526 GCA_010110895.2 Picea sitchensis
TTCTTATGAGGACATTTGTTAGCAAAATGACCAATACCATCACAATTAAAACAAATTAAAGGAAGCTTACCTCTATACCTACCATTGGTTCCCTTGTTCAGTCTTTTGACAAAGTTGGCCACTTCTTCATCATATTCTGAGACGTCATATTCTTCTGTTCCCTTTTTTTGTCTTTGATCTTTTGGATGCTTTGAAGGATGCTTCTTTTACATCTGGATTTTCTTGTCCAATTCTCATTTCATATGTTGTGAATATTCCATGAAGTTCTTCCATGCTTATTGAGTTCAGATCCAATCTTTCTTCTAGTGTTGATATCTTAGGGTTGAATCTCATAGGAAGAGATCTTAGTACCTTTTGAAAAATTAGGGATTCTTCGATTTCTTCTCTCAGTCCTATGATTGCATTCATTGTTTCGTCAACTCTTAAGAAGTAGGCTAGAATATTCTCATCTTCCTTCATTTTTAGTTGTTCGAACTTACCTCTGTAAGTTTGAAGTTTTGTTTCTTTGACTTTTGTATCTCCTTCAGAAATATTTTGAAGCTTGTCCCAAATCTCTTTGGTGGACTTACAATGTGCAACTTTGGTGAATACTATTTCGCTAAGACCACTCAAAAGTGCATTTGTAGCTTTGGAATTATTCTGACCAAGTTTCACTACTTTATCATTTGTTGGTGGAACTGTTGGTACTGTGTATCCATCTACAATTGATTGCCAAATTTCAAACCCTTGTGCTTGTATATATGTCTTCATCCTTATGCTCCAAAAATCATACTTATATCCATCAAAGTGTGGTATTCCATTTTTATATAAGTTGGTACTCTCCATGATCTACCTTTTAGTGGTTAAACTGATTTCTGAAGGAACCTACTCTAAAACCAGTTGTCATATTACTGAGAGGGGGGGTGAATCAGTAATAGCGTAATTATAATCCTTTTCCTCCAAATAATCCAAGTGTTATATCAAGGTATAATTATTATCCAATGATGAGAAATAAGAAATGAACAATCACACACATACACAGTACACCAGTGTTTTACTTGGAAACCCGTATCAGGAGAAAACCATAGAATGCCTTATCTTATATGTCTTGAAGAATTACATTCATTGGAAGCACCAACTTCCTTTTTTTTCTAGATGCAACTGAAAGGAGGCTCCAACCCCCTAGTTTCTCAGGCTACAACCTGAGGGAACCTCCAAATCCCCAATTCCTTGGCTACAACCAGAAGGAGGCTACAACCCCCTATGTTCTCTAGGTACAACCAGAAGGTGGCTACAACCACCTGTCCTTGCCCCATTCAAGCACCCCGAAGTAGAAGTAGAATGATGGAACCACTGTCACACTATCACTATGAGATATATCGTTGTAAACATGTACCAATAAACCTGAACCATGCATCAACTTATACCTCAACCTGTACCATAAACAAGTGCATAAACCATGCACCAAACTGTACCAAAAAATCAATCAACCTGTACTATAAACAAGTGCAACCAACCATGTACCAAGTATGTACCAATAATGTGTTAATTACTCATCAACTATGACTCATCAATGTGTACCAATATCATCAACTATACACCTCATGTATGTGTCAACTCATCAACTACTTGTCTCAACCATGTACCCAACTTGTACCTCAACCAAAATCCCTCATCAATTTCATCATCCAAATATGATTTGTAACTCTTTAATATAACTATTGTATATGATCACATACCTACAAACCTTCCTTAACTTTAACAACAAGAGACTATCATTTTCATCAAATGTTTATTTTGTCTCACAAGACTAGTTTTGGATTAGTCAACAACCCTAACTTGAAATAATCATAACTTTGTACCTATAATGAATAAATATCTAAAAATGATACACAATTTCTTTTAGTGTGTTTTATTCAATTCCTCCATGTTTCACTACTTGGAACCTCTTATAAAAGGAGTTATGGAAAAAATGGCACACCTTGCTAAATTCTGGCTTATTTTATAGAGTGACCTTATAGAGTGTTCCCCACACGGAATGTTTGTTGAATTGATATGAAATGGTTACACAGAATAATAAAGACTATACTCTAACCAACACATTTGATCTTACTGAATGTGGATCTTTTATGAAGAAGTTATGACGTTTTTACCTGAAACGCATGTTTTTGACTAGTTTCAGAACTAGCCCCAAACCCTATTTTCCACGGAGTGTAACTCCAAAACTAAAACGACCCACAAGCTGAATTTTGTACCAAAGATACTTGGATATGTTTGCTAAAAGCCTGAATCATTCTAGAAAAAATTTTATTTCAAAAATGGTAAGATGACCTGAAAAACACACACCTTAGAAAGCATCATTAAAAGAATTTATCCTTCCTTGAATTCTGGCCTTATTTTCTTCACTTTTCTCATAAATTTGGCTTAGATATCCTTTGGTTACCTCAGAAACCTATAGGTCATATTCTCAAGTGTTTATTAAATGAGAGATCATTTCCTCTTATTTATACTCTCCAAGTAGCTTCCTTAAAAACATCTTCTAGGTCACTTTGCCCACTTTCCTTATTTTAGGGTTAACCCACTTCTAATTTCTCCTTTAAATTTATTATTGAATTAATTTATTTTGTATTCACTTTGAATTATAGTAAAATCATAACTTCAATTTACTATTTACCTTTTAAAATCTCTTAAACCACTTTGACTACTTTGACCTTTTGAGGCTTCTGGATGACATATGAGGGTCCTCCAACTTCGTAAGGCCATAACTCTCAAACCATGGGGAGTTATGTGACGTTCCACATACCACCAAAAATGGAATGACATTTAATGTCCATATAGAATAGTATTACCTAAAAATATATCAAAACTCATACCATTATCTATCAAACAAACTTGGGTCCATTACTCAAACCTGGGTTTTGCAACTTCTCATGGCCATAACTCTCTAACCTTGGGGATTTATGTGACGTTCCACATACCATTGGAAATGGAATGACAAGAAATATCCATATAGGATAGTTTCACTGAAAAATTCACTGGCATTCATCTCATTATTCCACAAATAATCATGGGTTCTCTAACCATACTTCTAGGATAACTCAATCCGCAAAGTGTCTTCCTGTGAGGGATTTCACCATAAGGGGACCACTTTGGAGTTCATCCATTTATAATTATTATCAACCATCACAAGAAAATAATGATTGATCTTTACATCAAACAATCTTGGGTCCATTATCCAACCTTTGTGCTATGGGGCACATCAATGACAACCAACCTTAATCAACATGTTCAATATGAGAGATGAATGGTTATCTTTCTTCCTTATATGATGATCACTTCCCTTGCACAGAGCTTGGCTTAATCCCTACATATCGTCTCTTGAATTTATATATACACACTCAGAATGAATACTCTTGTTTAATCAAGGATTTATAGATCGATATTGCAAGATAAAACTAGAATTCATAAACAGATATTAATTAACCCTATGATAACAACAATATATACAAAGTGATCTGAAGGAGAATAAAATAATTCTATGGTAATTCTATTTAATTTTATAAGATCTTCAGAACCAGTGTTTTGTCCTCTTACATCCAACCAACCAATCAATCAACTAACCCTTTTCTCAATACAATTACACATATTTAAGCTCGATTGAGCCTCAGTTGCTTCAATAATTAAGAAACCATCCAACCTCCTAAATAACATAAATATACTTGATGCCTTCTATAGGTATTCAAGAGATTTATTACATAAAAAAATAAACAATTAGGGAACCAACTCCCTTAGTAAAGGTTTTTGACCTTTTGAGTGAAAAGAGATCATTTGGTTCAGATGCTCTTGCATCAGTATCCTGGGGAAGAAAGGAACTGTTGATCATGTCTTTAGGATCAACATGATATTTATGCACCTTTGTTGTTTTAATCCAAGTAGAATCCTCTGTTGGATGACCTTTCCATTTCACCAAATATTGAAAGTATTCTTTGCCTCTGGTTTTCTTTGTCATCCTTTTGTCCAAAACTTTCTCAATTCCTCATTGTGTCTTGTTAGGTAATTTTTCTTCCCATTCGATCTAATTTCCTTCACCTATAGGTTCATCTGTTATTCCACTGTCTAATTCCTTGAAGGGATACAATTTTTCCACATTGAATATTGGAGATATTGCAATTTCATCTGGAAGTTCCACCTCATATGCATTTTCATAAAATATCCTCAGTATTCTACAAAGGCCAATTTTCGTTGGCTTCAACTTGTTATATGTCCCTACAAGAAATTTTTTCTTTCTCAAATATACCATGACCAAGTCACCAACCTAAAAATCCACTTTCCTTCTTTTCATATCATCTCTTTGGTTTTATTTTTGACTTCTCTCCTATAGTTTTTGCTTGACATTCTCTTTCATTTCTTGTATGTTGACTGCAAAATATTCAACACCAACACTCCTCATTTCTTTCTTTCCCATATTTCTCAATTCATATACTCCCCTTGGATGCGTTCCATAAATGATCTGAAATGGACTCATACATGTACTTCTATTTGGAGAATCATTATATGCAAATTCTTCTTGGGAAAGAAATTGATCACATTGCTTTGGGTTCTCATACACCAAGATTCTCAAAATATTCCCTAAACTTATGTTTACTACTTCTATTTTCCCATCAGTATGAGGGTGATATGTTGAACTGAACTTAAGGTTTGTACCCAAATTGTTCCATAATGTCCTCCATAAATGACCTACAAAATTGGTATCTGTATCAAGGATAATGCTTATAGGTAGTCCATGCAACCTTACTACTTCTAAGAAAAAACAAATTGCAATGTTAGTTGCATCATTAGCCTTTTTACAAGTAATAAAATGAGCCATTTTTTTTAAATCTATCTACCACAACATAGATAGAATCATTTCCCTTTTGAGTTTTAGGTAAACCTAAAACAAATTCCATGATGATAGAATCCCAAGGTCTATTTTGGATAGGTAAAGGATGATACAATCTTGTGTTTTGACTCCTCCCCTTTGCATGCTGACAAATCCTGCACTTTTCCACAAATTTATTTACATCATTCTGCATTCTAGACCAATAATAAAAATTACTTACCTGAGCATATGTCTTGTCCTGATCAAAGTGTCTTGACAACCCTCCACTATGCTTTTCCTTTATCAAATTTTCCCTTATGGAACACTTAGGTATGCATAGCTTATTATTTTTGAACAACAGACCTTCTTACAGCATGTAATCTAACCATTGATCTGTATTGTGGTAAACAAGGTTTTCAAAAGCTACATAAACTTCCTGAAAATCAGAATCATCTTTATACATTGCTACCAATTCATCAAATCCTAAAGTCTTGACTCTTACTTCTTGTAAAATTAAATTTACTCTTCTCAAAGCATCAACAACTCTATTAGATTTTTCACTTATATGTTTGATCACAAAAGTGAAACCTTGCATAAATTCCACCTATTTAGCATGTTTTTGGTTCATCTTGTGTTGACTACTTATAAACTATAATGCATGATTATCTATGTATAAAATGAATTCTTTAGTTATTAAATAATGCCTCCCCTTCTTAAGTGCTTGGACAACTGCATAAAAATATTTATCATATGACTAATATTTATGTTTTTCCTCATTCAACTTCTTACTAAAGTATACAATTGGTCTTTGCTCCTGACTCAATATAGCCCCTATTGTTGTCTCACTAGCATCAGTTTCAATTTCAAAATTTTTATAAAAACTTGGTAAAGCCAAAATAAGTTTTTCGACAATCTTTTTCTTCAATAATTTAAAAATCCTATCAGTTGTTTCAGTCCATTTAAATGGTTGTCTACTCTCTTTGAAATTCTGAATTATGGGTGTAAAAACTTGCAAGACCATGAAATCTTCTTACCTCATATAAACTTCTTGGAGTTGGCCAATCAATAATTTCTTGTACCTTTTCTAGATCCATCTTCAAGCCTTCTTTAGAGACTGCAAATCCCATATATATCAACTCCTTCTTCATGAAACTACACTTCTTCAAATTTATCAGCAACTTTTCCTTCGTAGTTTACTCAAAACCATATTAAGATGTTTCAAATTCTCCTCTTTAGTCTAATTGTAAATCAGAATGTCATCATGATAAACAATAACAAATTTCCCAATGTATTTTTTCATTACTTCATTCATTAATCTCATGAACATACCTGGTGCATTTGAGAGCTAAAAAGGAATCACCAACCACTCATACAAACCATTGTTTGTTTTAAATGTAGTATCCCATTCATCCCCCTCTCTAATCTTTATCTAATGATAGCTAATTTTTAAATCTGTTTTTGAAAAGTATCTTGAACCAAATAAACAATCCATCAAATCATCAATTCGGGGTAAGGGAAACCTATACCTTATAGTAATCTTGTTGATAGCCCTAGAATTAGTGCACATGCACCATCATCCATCCTTCTTTGGGCTAAGCATTGTTGGTACTGCATATGGACTCAAGCTTTCCTTCACTAGTCCTTTATCCAACAATTCTTCCACCTGCTTCTTAATTTCCTCATTTTCTTGAGGGGTCAATATATAAGCTTCCTTGTTAGGAAAACGTTATCCAGGTATCATATCAATACAATGACTGATACTTCTCATGGGTGGTAATGCATTAGGAAGTTCATCTACTATAATATCAGTAAACTCATCAAGCATACCTTGAACTTGTTCAGGCATATCATTTAAATTTGTAGTAGTAAATATTACCTTTGGCTTGCCAATTAGAGAAAAATGTAACTCCTCATATTTCTTAACTCCTTGCAACAGTTCTTTTCCACTCATCAATAGAATACTAGGTCTTGTTTCACCTTTAGCAATCTCATCTTCCAAAGGAAACAACATATATTTCTTCCCATATTTCTCTAAGGAGTAAGTATTCCTTCTACCATCATGAATGGTTTTCCTATATTATTGCCAAGGTCTTCCGAACATAACATGGCATACATCTATTGGAATTATATCACATAATACCACATCTTTATAGTTACCAATTTGTATTTCCACCTTACACTCCTCATTAACCAAGAGTTTATGACCTTCCTGCAACCAGGACACTCTGTAGGGAGTGGGATGTGCCATCCTCTTCAATCCCAAATTCTCTACCATCTCTGTGGAAACCAACTTATCTGTAGTCCCATTTTCTATGACCACTTTGAAACACTTACCTCCTGACTTGCATAAATTCATGAACAAGATTTTCCTCTAAGTTGGTTTAATCACTTCCTTTTCTGCCTTAACCAAGACCCTTTTCAACATCAATGAATCTCCTATATTAGGAGCTTCTGGTTCAACTACTACATTTCTTGGTTCTTCCCTTTCTTATGCTACATTTACATTCCTCTAGTTTGTTTTTTTATTCTTAGGAGAGTCCCAAGACATATGTCCTAATTCTCCACATGTACAACATATTTGTTATCACTGAAATTTCGTCAGCACATGGTTATAAGAACTCAGCATCGTCAAATAGTGATGAAGTCATTCATGGACCCGAATTAATACCACATCATTCAAAAAAGGTCAAAAACTATACAAAGTAGTGAAAAATTGAAGAGCACTTTGCAGGCATTGGGTGCACGTGCACATGCGCGGAACAAGAATGTAGAAATCGTGCACAGGTGCACGATGCGCAACTGTTAGCGCAAAAAGATGTGCACCTGCTAAATGGTGCATTTATGGAAGTGGTCGGCCTCCCAACCACTTATGGTTCAGCTCGCAAGCATATTTGACCCTCAAATTTGGGCTAGATCCGATTGGTGGGCTGGTCAAAGACCTAATAATGCCCTAAATGGCCTCTTTTCACACTACAAAGCAGTTAAACAATAACCCAAAGCAATGCTATAAAAATCCATGAATGCACCTCATTTTATCAAGGAATTCAAAGTAATGTTATGATGCCTATATTGTTTTAAGGACTCCATCCTTGACAAAAGCATTTTGGCACCATTACATTGGACAATCCACCTCTCCATTGAGTGGATTTGTAAAGAGTTCTTTCACCACCATTTTCATTTTCTTTGTTGTAAGAAGAGCTAGCTAGTGAGGGTCCAAAGGCCTTCCCTTGGAGGAAGAAGGGACTCATAGTCCCCTTTCTTCTTGGTGCTTTGTTTTCATCAATAGATCAGCCTCAAACATTGGTGACATGGGTATTTTGGTTCTTTTTTTTGTATGCTGATGATTTTTGTTTTTATTGCACCTATTAGTCTAATTCTTAGTTATAGTTTTGTTTTTCTTTCTCTAACTCTTTTCTCTATAGCTGTCCTACTCAGCAGACCCAACTGAGCTTGCAAACACCTCGATTATGCTCACCAAGGTGACAAAGGAGGTGCAATAGATTGGCGACTCCACTGGGTAAAGGTATCAAATTCCTACCTCATTTGGGTTTATTTTTCTCTTCTTTTAGTTTGTTTAACTTGCAGGTGCACTAACCGGCCTAAGCCGACCTGCCAACCAGCCAATTCCAAGTTCAATTGAGAGAAATCCATTCAGATTTTTCGTTTTCGTCTGTGTGCCACATATGCGTGGGTTTTCCAGCCCACAGATGCACATCGTGTGCCCATGCGCTTGACTCACGGTTTTGTTCTGCGCACGTGCGCTTTTTAACTTGTCTATGTTCGCGCGCATGCACTCTGTGTGCCTCTGTCTTCACTAAGACCCACGCATCTGTGAAAAATTTCACATTGTAAAGTTGTTGAGATGTGGGGAAGGCAATTTGCCTTCTTAAAAATGATGTCAAGCATGTTTTAAAGAAGCACCACACTTAGTCCCCTCATCATATAAAGGGGTTAGTCAAACACACATAGCCACTTAGGAGGATAAAATCAATTTCCCTTATTTTCTTTTTGCCACATGGATGGCTTGTTTTGACTCACAAGATAGGTTGGAAATCATTTTTTCACATTTATCTTACATTGAGACTAGAAGTTGAATTACAATCGCTTAGTATACTCTTCTCTTGCGCATCCAAGCGACCTTGAGAATCAGAAAAAGATTGTGAAACGATTTCATCTCCCTTAAAGAACATTAAAAACCTTTAGGAGAGGACAACAACCCTTCCTGGGACTCCTCTTAGTTTGATTTTTCAAACATATCTTAATATTGTAACGGGCCCATACATGCCCACATGCAACAAAGATAGGATAGTGTTTGAATTTTTTCTTTCTTAGATCAAAACACTAGGGAAGTTTAAAGGTTTGTAAAGGGCCCACACATGCCCACATGTTCAATCTAAGATAGTTTCAAATATTTTCTTAGATTACATCACAATAGGGAGTTAAAGGATAGTAACGGACCCACATGTCCACATGCTAGCTTCCTAGGGACTTTTGAATTACGCAAGGTTGTACCAAAGGCACTTAGTTAATTAGGTAATCAAACTCTTGTAAGGACCAAGCAAAGTCCACATGCAGCAAGGTGGCATCTAATTCACTAAAAATTGGCACACTTTCACTCACACACGAAATTCACTTGTCACTCACATAGCTTCTTCTTGAAACATGGAGGTCAAAGAAGTTTCCTCCCAAGGGATTCCGAAAACACCCCACCCTTTTCTTGACGAAACTATCCACTCCCATTTTTTAATCAATGAGGTTGGTCTGCACCCCTAACCTCCCAAAACAACTACACCTAAAATCTTTCTAAAAACTCACTAAGTTTTCCTCCACAGGAGGTGATAAAAGAAATTTTTTAGTCTAGGTAGGATTTCGGGGATAGGAATCCAAATAACTCCCCGTTATCTGGTTCTCACATTGTCAAAACATAGAGGTTGTCAAAAAGGGAACTGAAAATCCTCCAAGTCAAGTGTTCCAATTACCATAAGGCAGGGAGATACTCGTGAAGGGTTGAAGGCCGAGGTTCGGTTGTTCTATGCATCCCCCCTTGAGGCACCCACCTCTTGGACGGGATCCAGCCTGTGACCCATTTCTTAGGCCGAAAATCTAAATGTCGTACTTTGACCGAGATACCTAGTGACCAACTTTAGGACATCTACACAGGTGGCAATTGTGGGTTGCAATTGCACCTTGATTGGATTTTGGGTGGCTATTGGAAAATATTTCTAGATTTTTCAGGATATGCCCCCTTTACCCCTCATTATAACCAATTATTTCATCCTTCACTAGTTTCTCTTCCAGTGACTTCAGACCCCACTGTTGAGTACTATTGGAAGGTCCAGTGCTATTTGAGAGGAAGGAAGTTACGTATTCTAGGACACGATCATTTTCTTTCTTTTTGATTCCCCCACGCGGACAAAACCCACTTACCCACATATATGCTTCTTTCTCATTTTATGTATGATGCACATCTGATTACAGTTTGATTTGGATATATATATATTGTGTAAACATTCAACGCAAAGGCCCTTGTTTCTATATTACTCTCACCACTTTTTGCACACATTCACATAGCTAGTCTGACATCATAGGGGAACCACAGAACCTCTATCATTCACGATGCTTTCTAAACCTCCCTCCTATTTTAGGGGGAGTGTCTAGTCGTGCCCGCTCATCGGCACCTCCTTCACACACTCCTGTGAGTGCTACAGTTTTAGGATCAGCTTTTCTTGGTTCTACATTACTTGGGTCAACTTCCCAAGGTCATCCATTCACTCGCTCTCCTTTACACGGAAGCGGGGGACCTACTTCCTCTCAAGGAAGGAGCACCAACCCACCTATCCCCCCTCAAGGGTCAGG